>JAQZBX010043327.1:0-21713 GCA_029593785.1 Cabassous unicinctus | reverse complement strand
TGAATCTAGTGTTGGAAATGCTCTCTTGGCAATATGGCAAGTGAGGGTTGCTGGCTAGGGGTGTTAGATGTGGGAGGCATTCAGGACAGGGCACACCTGGGGCAGGCTTAGGGAGTGTGTAAGTGTTCATCTTGCCATAGTGTGTTATATCAGTGGGTGGATACCCACATAATGAGTGGTAAGGTGGTAGACTTCCATCCTGGTGAGGCCCACTATGTTCTCAAATAGAGGCGCAAGAGTCTCTTGAGAGCATGGGCGGTACCTAATAGGGGAAGACAGGCCAGTGTGTCAAGCCCTCAGTGTTGTTGCAAGTAGCTTTGAATCTTGTCCTTCAAGTAGTGAAGCCTGGGGATTGCCATGGGTTCCAAAGGGAGGGGGAGGGAGGAATAGAATAGTTGGAACAGGGGACATTTTGGGGGAGATGGAAGTGTTCTACATGATCTGGCTATGATGGATGCAGGCCATTCTAAGTTACATCAAAATTTATAAAAGTGTATGGTCCAAAATATAAACCATTGACCATGTTTGGTAACTATATTTCAATATTTATACATCAGTTGTAACAAATGTACTATCCACATATAAAATGTTATTAATAGGGGAAGGGGGAAAAGGAGGATGTTGGGTATATGGGAATCCCCTGTATTAGGTATGTGACTTTTCTATAAACTAAAACTTCTTTAGATACAAAATGAAAGAAGTAAGACACTGGCGTAATGAATGGAAGAAAATGTCACTGTACATATAGGACAACAGGTCTTACCGTGATGAAAGGGAAAATGTCAAAAAAAAATTAAAATACTTTTTCATTAGTTTCTTTTATTGCAAATTATTATTATTTTTAAATTTTTTTGTATTTCATTTTTATTTTTAAAACTATCATTTCATTTTCTTATTAATTGTATTTGGCTATTCTATTGGCTTCATTTTAAAAAAAATTATTGAAGTATATCACTCATACATAAACAATAAGTGTATACTAATAGTTGTGAACTTACAAAACAACACACATAACATCATACAGGGCTCTCATATCTCAGCCTACCACCAATACCTTGCATTGTTGTGAAACATTTTTAACTAATGATTAAACAACATTCTCAAATATTACTACTAACCAAAGTATCTTACATATGGTGTATTTTTCCCCAACCTGCCATATTATTATTATTATTATTTTTATATCATTTATACATGAACATACATAAAACATTGAGTATATTGTAAAAGTTGTGAACTTACAAAGCAAACATGCATAAAATCGTACAGAGGTCCTATACATCAACCCACCACCAACACTTTGCATTGCTGTGACATATTTGTTACAAACTATGAAAGAATATCATCAAAATCTTACTACTAACCATAGTCCTTATATTACATCTGATGGATTTTTTCCTCAACCTACCCTATTATTATTTTTAACTATATTTTTATGACAGAAGTTGTAAACTTACAGAACAATCATGCACATATGCAGAACTCCCATACAATACCCTTCTATGAACACAACACACCATGGTGGAATATTTGTTACAGATTATGAGATAATATCATCAGAATATTACCAGGTCCATAGTGCACATTTGGCACACTTTTTCCATAATTCCCCATTATCAACACAGTATATCTTTGGCATAGATGCATGAATATTACATTATTACTGTTAATCACAGTCCATAGGTCACACCAGTTGTATTTTTCCCATGCTTCTCCAGTTTCCCACTACCCAATAGTGATGTACATCTGCTCTAGCTCACAAAGGACACTCTTGCATCTGTGACATCAAGCACAATTCTTATCCACCTCTGGGTTTACTGTGTTATTCAGTCCCTAGATTATTCTCTAGTTTCCTGTCAATTGGTATTTACATCCCTAGACTACACTCTTCAGCAACATTCCCATTTATAAACCAGCTGTTACTCACTATAATGTGTTATGATCAACTCTATACATTTTCACACTTTTACAGTAAAGTTAATTAAAATTTGTACATACATAAAACATCAGTAGTCCAACTCAGTCCTCCTCTTATCTCCTTTAAGAATCCACCACCTACCACCAGGTTCTGAAGATATTCTCCTACATTTTCTTATAGAGGTTTTATGGTTCTTGCTTTTATATTTAGGTTTTTGTTCCATTTTGAGTAATTTTTGTATAAGGTGTGAGATAAGGGTCCTCTTTCCTTATTTTGGCTACAGATATCCAGTTCTCCCAGCACCATTTGTTGAATAGACTGTTTTGGCTGAGCTGAGTGGGTTTGATAGGCTTGTAGAAAACCACTTGACCATAGATGGGTGTGTTTCTGAACCATCAATTTGGTTCCATTGATCTATGTGTCTGTCTTTATGCCAGTACCATGCTGTCTGTACCACTGTAGCTAGATAATATGATTTGAAATCTGGAAGTGAGAGTCCTCCAACTTTGCATTTTTCTTTTTAAGATGTTTCTGGCTATTCAGGACCCCTTACCATTTTAAATAAATTTGATAATCATGCTTTCCATTTATTTAAAATATGCTGGTGGAATTTTTATTGTGATTGCATTGAATCTATATCAATTTGAGTAGAATTGACATCTTAATGATATTTAGTCTTCCAATTCACGAGCATGGAATGTTCTTCCAATTATTTCAGTCTTCTTTTTTTCTTTTAACAATGAGTTTTTCTGAATACAAGTGCTTTACATTGTTGATTAAGTTTATTCCTAAACATTTGGATTTTATCTGTCATATTTTATTTTCACCACACTTTTGACACTTTTATTTACTTTTACTGATATAATCTTCATTTCTAGACTCTCTTCCAAGCCTCTCTCTCCTGTATTTTCTTTTCAGGCTGTAGCTCACCCTTTACTATTTCCTGCAAAGCCGGTCTCTTGGTCACAAACTTTGTCAGTTTCAGTTTATCTGTGGATATTCTAAACTTGCCCTCATTTTTGAAACACACTTTTGCTGGATATAAGATCCTTGGCTGGAAGTTTTTCTGTTGCAGTCTCTTAAATATATCATACCCCTGTCTTCTTACCTCCATGGTTTCTGATAAGAAATCGACACTTAATCTTATTGGGTATCCCTTATATGTTAAGGATTGTTTTTCTCTTGCTACTCTCAGAATTCTCTCTTTGTCTTTGACATTTGACATTCTGATTAGTATGTGTCTTGGAGTTGATCTATTCAGATTTATTCAGATGGGAGTACGCTGTGCTTCTTGGACATGGATATCTATGTCCTTCAATAGGGCTGGGAAATTTTCTACTATTATTTCTTCAAATATTCCTTCTCCCCCTTTTCCCTTCTCTTCTCCTTCTGGGACACCCATGACATGTATGTTTGCACATCTCTTGCTGTTGTTTAGCTCCCTGAGATCTTGTTCAAGTTTTTCCAATCTTTTTTGCATCTGTTCTTTTGTATGTTCACTTTCAGAGGCCATTTCTTCAAGCTCACCAATCCTTTCTTCTGCCTCCTCAAATCTGCTATTATACGATTCCAGTGTATTTTTAATGTCATTTATTGCATCTTTCATTCCCATAATATCTGCTATTTTTCTATGTATGCGTTCAAATTCTTCTTTGTGTCCATCTAATGTCTTCTTAATATTCTTAATTTCTTCAGCAATCTCATTGAATTTATTATGGGAATTTGTTTGAACATCTATGATTAGTTGTCTCAACTCCTTTATGTTATCTGGAGGCTTATCTTGTTCCTTTAACTGGGCCGTATCTTCCTGTTTCTTGGTGTGGACTATAATTTTTTGTTGGTGTCTTGGCATCTGGCTTACTAGATACATTTATTCTGGATGCAGTTTCTCTCATTAGTTTAGGGCTTTCTTGACCTTTCTCCCTTGCCGTTTGTGTAGTAGGAGCCAAGGATGTAGTTGGTGCTGTAAGCTGTGGAGGCTCAAGCTGCCCTCATTGCCCCAGGGACCGATGAAGCATCTTCCAACTTTCTCCTTTGCCAGAGGTATGGACAGAGCTACAGCATGCACAATAATCCAAGCCATGCAGGCCCAGACTGCAGATGCCCAGAGAGACTGATGAAACCCATGCCGCCTCCTCCCCCACCCAGAGCACAGACGAAGCTTCAGGCGCGGGCAGCAATCCATGCCATGTGGGTCCAAAATGACTGCAGTTGCTTGGTAGACCTCTGACTCTGTCCAGCAGAATGTACCTGCAGTCTCTGGGGTAGGCCAGTGCAGGGACCACCAGCCTCCTCCCTGCCAGAGGTGGAGCCGAAGCCCAGGCCAGCGCTGCAGGCTGACGAATCTTCTCTGCAGATGGGCAATCTCCTCCTTCCATTCTTCAAGGATATTGCAGGATGCTCTCCTGATCGCCTGGAGCCTGCAAACAGTTGCTTTAGGTAACTCTGGGTGATTAATAGCTGCCCTGGAGCTTGAGCTGACTCAAGGAGCTCCTTACTTTGCTGCCATCTTGCTGGTTGTCTTGTTTCCATTTACTTTTGATTTGCATTTATATACTGAGCCCACATGTTCATAAACTTGGCTTGGATTTTTCACATTCCCGCCATACAGTCATATTCATATAACCTTCATACAGCCATAGGTTCAACCTGAGAGAGGGATGCAACTGTGGTGAGTGACAAAAGAGTCTCTATTGGTTTCACTTTAGAAGAAGTTTTGGATCACAAAGAAGGGTTATAACTGTGGCAGGGGAGGATCATTTGTGCAGGGTATCAGTGATGGGGGATACATAGGAGGAAGCTCACCTGGGCATACACATAAGGTATATAAATGTGTTCAAATGTTCATGGAGCATTTTCATAGTGGGTGGAGATTCACACAATAACTGAAGGAATATCAAATTCCCATCCTGGGAAACTCTGCCTCATTTTCTAATGGAACACCAAAAATCTCTTGAGTACAGGGGCAATGACTAGTGAAGGAGGATGGTCCAATGATGTGCCCTTGATATTGATGACTGTGCTTATGAACCTTTACTCTTGAAATGGAAACTTAACCTAATATTATAGGGTACCTAAGAGTTGCTTCCTGAGAGCCTCCTTGTTGCTCAAATGTGGCCTCTCTCTAAGCCAAACTCAGCATATAAATACATTACCTTCCCCCCAGTGTGGGACATGACCCTCAGGGATGAACCTCCCTGGCACCGGGGGATTACTACCATGTACCAGCTAGCAGTGCACCTGGAAAAAGACCTTGACCAAAATGGGGAAAATGTAAAGACAAATGAGTTTGTTTGGCTAAGAGACTTCAAAGTGAGTCAGGAGGTCATTCCAGAGGCTATGCTTATGCATGTCTCCGCAGGATCTCATTGACTGCCAAAGTAGATACTAACCCAAATAGCAGGGCTCCTGAGGGCTCTGGAGACATCCTGACACTATCATCAGGGCCAGTAGCTCAGGAGTGTTTTGCCTCGCCAGTTGGTCTTACATTGGAATTTATGCTCCCCAGGGTGACAGATTTGGACTCAGTTGTAGTTTCCCTACACATGCCTCTTCTGTTCTTCTATTTGAACCTATAATTAGTACTAGAGTTGGTAGCTATATGTCCAGGAAACTTAAATCTTTGGGCTGTCCATGTGCTAGCTGGGCCCGAATCTCAATGGAGTTGCAACACTTACTCTCCAGTTCATTGGTCTCACCCAAGACAACTAACAAGGAGGTACTGATGGACAACTACCACACCAAGGAACTGAGAGAATCTGCAACTTCAAGCAAAAGAGTCCCATCCATTGGAAAAAAAAAATAAGTAAAATGTGTTTTAGAGGGTGATAAGTTCTCTTTAGATGGTGATATGTACTATAGAGAAAAATAAATCAGGAAAGAGGCATAAGGTTTGCTGGGTGGGAATGGAAGTGTTCCAATAAGTGTATTTATAAAGGGATGCTTCAATGGGTATATCTGAGTAAAATGCATAATCGAGGTAAGGAAGCCAGCCAAAAAGCCATCTGGGGGAAGGGAAAAGCATTCCAAACAGAGGTAGAGCAAGTACAAAATCTGGGAGGTGGGTTTGTGGTAATCATGATCCTATGTATCTTGGGTAGAGTAAGCCATGGGGAGGGTAATAGGAGATAATATCAGAGAGGTAACAGGTATCAGATTGTGCAGATTTGCATGGGCCATTGAGTGATATGGAAAGATGGGGATTGACATGACCTTCCTGGCATCACTCTGGCTGCTGGTTTGAGAACTCAGTGAAAAGGTGGGAGGCTCAAGTAAGAGAAGAAAAAGAAAGACCAGTTGGAAGACTGTTGCAATCAACCCAGTGAGAGATGATAATGTTTTGAACGAGATAGGTAGCACTGGAGGTGAAAAGAAATAGTAAGATTCTGACACAGTTTGAAGGTAGAGTCAAAAGAACTTGAGACAGATGGCTGTGAGGTGTGGAAGAAAGAAGTCAAGGATAACTCCAAGGGGCTAACTGACCTGAGTTGCTATAAGGATGGTTTTGGCAATAGCTGAAATGTGAAGACTGTGGAGCATCATTTTTGGGGGGTGGGGAGAGTAGTTTACTTCTGAACATGTTAAATCAGAAAACTTTGTTAAATATCCAAATGGAGATATCAGGTAGGCAGTTGGATATACTAGATGGAGATGAGGAAAGAGCTGGTGTTTGGAAATATGATTTGGGGGTTTTGCTCATAGAGATATTAACAACTTCCAGCACAAGCCTTGCCACTAGTAAGTCAAGAAACATATCTACATAAAGAAGAAAAGAAAAAAAAAGGACAGGATGAAGTTAATTTTGATGGGAAATATAAACTATTAATTCATTCAAAATATTAAACTGAGAGCTTCCTATATTCCATTCACTGACCCAAGGGCGAGGACATAAATATGGAATACTCACAATGAATCTATTTCTTATTCTATTAGCTCTCTAGGGTCACAAAACACATTTTTCAATATTATTTGGAGGAGAAAATGTTCCAAAAGATACCCCTGGTGAAGAGGAACCAGTTTCCCAATCCTGTGTAAGTACAAGGAAGACTTCCTTATTTGGTAGAGTTTAAGAATAACTTTCCTAGAAAAATAGATTGTGGTTTGTGGGTAAGAAATACAAAGGCCTAGAAGTCTTTTATTAGGCATCAAAGTACCTAATTACTGAATATCATTTTTAAAAAGTATCTGAATTTGAGTAGAAAGCCAGGCTGTACTGATAATGGGTGAAGATGTTAATTTTAGAGATTTTTTAAAAGATGTAACAGATTGGAAGTGTTAGGGTTTTGGAGATGGAAAAATTGAATTAAGAATTCCATCCAAATGGAATTTTGATAAATAAATTACTGTGCATTTGCCATGTTTCTTACCATTTTTTGAGATTTGTCTGAGTGCTCAGACAGTCCCATTCCTTGCATTCTGTTAGAACTGGAGGATCCCAATGTCCTTTCAGAGTTGAGAGGGTGAATTTTGGCCTGCACTGGGTTATGTGTAACACTGGACTTAAGTTAATGCTTACTCAGAAGTCAGGAATGAGGACTATCTATAAATTATTGTCACGTAGAAAAAATATCTCTAAAGCATCTATATTATGCTATATATTAAAGGTGGCTGGAAGAATAGGCTGCTTGAATTTTTTAAGCAGTTTTATTGAGATATACTCACATACGCAACAATCTATTCTAAGTGTACAATCAGTGGCTTTTAGTATAATCACAATGTTGTACATTTATCACCACAAAAAAAATTTAAAACAATTTCATTACTCCAAAAAGAAAAACTCCACACCCTTAGCAGTCACCTCTCAATTCCTCTATACTTCCTCCACCCCACATAACCACTAATCTAATTGCATCTTTATAAATTAATTTATAATTACATTTTATATAAATGGAATCATAGAATATGTTGTACTTTGTGTCTGGTTTCTTTCATTTAGCATAATTTTTGGCCTGATAATAACATCTGGTAACATTAACATATATAACATTTGTTGAGTTTCAAAGAAAAACAGTCATATGCAATATTACTAATAATCATATTTCACATGTGGGTTTACTATGCTCTACAGTCCCATGTTACAATTTTTAGCTTTCTTTTTAGTAATATACATGACCTTAAACTTTCTCATTCAAACACTGTCGTACCCATATAATAGCACTGTTAGTTACAAACACTATGATGTGCTTTTACCTTTTCTATTAATTTTCAAAGATTAACATACAACCTTTTTACTGTTTCTGCACAAGTTAACCCTCAACTTTCCACTCTCTAACCTCATTCTAGTTTTCTGGTGACCCATATTCTAGTTATTAACTCCATGATTTCCACAATATATTTAGTTCATAATAGCACAATCATACAGTATTTGTCCTTCTGTGTCTGGCTTGCTTCACTCAGCATAATGTCCTCCAGGTTCATCCATGTTGTCATATGTTTCACAACTTCATTTCTTATTACAGCTGTATAATATACCATCATGTATATATACCATAGTTTGTTTATCCATTCATTGGTTGATGGACACTTGGTTTGTTTCCATCTTTTGGCAATCATCGATAATGCCGCTATAAATACTGCGTGCAGATTTCTGTTCATGTCCATCTACTTTGGCTATCATGGATAATGCTGCTAGGAACATTGTGTGCAGATGTCTGTTCATATCACTGCTCTCAGTTCTTCTGGGTATATACCCAGTTGTGGTATTGCTGGGTCACATGGCAAATCTATATTCAACTTCTTTAGAAACCGCCAAACAATCCTCCGCAGTGGCTGTACCATTCTACATTCCCACCAACAGTGAATAAGTGTTCCTATCTCTCCACATCCTCTCTAACACTTGTAGTTTTTTGTCTTTTTAATAGTGGCCATTCTAATAGGTTTGAAATGATATCTCATTGTAGCTTTGATTTGCATGTCCCTTATCGCTAGTGATGTTCAACATTTTTTCATGTGTTTTTTCACCATTTGCATTTCTTCTTTGGAAAAATGTCTATTCAAGTCTTTTGCCTATTTTTAAATTGGGTTGTTTGTCATTTTGTTGTTGAGCTGTAGCATCTTTTTATATATCATGGATATTAAACCATTATCGGATATGTGATTACCAAATATTTTTTCCCATTGTTTTGCCTGCCTTTTCACCATTTTGATAAAGTCCTTTGAAGTGCATTTATCTATTGAAGTCCCATTTATCTATTTTTCCTTTTGCTGCTCCTGCTTTGGATGTAAGATACAAGAAAACACCATTGACCACAAGATCTTGAAGATGTTTCCCTACATTTTCTTCTAGTAGTTTTATGGTACTGGCTTTTATATTTAGGTCTTTGATCCATTTTGAGTTGGTTCTTGTATAGGGAGTGAGATAGTGGTCCTCCTTCATTCTTTTGGTTATGGATATCTAGTTCTCCCAACACCATTTGTTGAAAAGACTCTTTTTTCCCATTAATATTGACTTGTTAGGTTTGTCAAAAACCAGTTGACTGTAGAGGAGAAGTTTATTTCTGGACTCTCAATTCTATTCCATGATCAGTCTTCATGCCAATACCATGCTGTTTTGACCACTGTAGCTTTGTAGTATGTTTCAAGGTCAGGCAGTGAAAGTTCTCCCATATTGCTCCTCTTTTTAAGAATGCTTTTGACTATTTGGGTGCACTTTCCCTTCCAAATAAATTTCATAATTGCCTTCTCTATTTCTGTAAAGTAGGCTGTTGGAATTTTGATTGGTATGGACTGAATCTATAAATCAGTTTGGGTAGGATTGACATCTTCATGATATTTAGTCTGGAATTCCAATTAATGAATATGGGATGTCTTTCCTTTTGTTTAGGTGCTTTTAAATTTGTTTTAGCATATTTTTGTCGTTTTCTGAATAGAGGTCCTGTACTTCTTTGGTTAAATTGATTCCTAGGTAATTGAGTCTTTTTGTTGCTATTGTAAATAGAATTTGTTTCCTAATTTCCTCCTCAGATTGTTCAATACTAGTATACAAAACATTACTGATTTTTGTGTGTTTATCTTGTATCCTGCCACTTTGCTGAACTCATTTATTAGTTCCAGTAGCTTTGTTGTAGCCATTTCAGAATTTTCTAAATATAGGATCATGTCACCTGTGAATAGTGAGAATTTTACTTCCTCTTTTCTTATTTTGATGCCTTTTTTTCTTGTCTAATTGATTTAGCTAGAATTTCTAGCACATTATTGAATAGAGTGGTCATCCATGTCTTGTTCCTGATCTTAGAGTGAAAGCCTTCAACATTTCCCTTTTGATGGTATCTGTGGGTTTTTCATATATGGCCTTTTTTTGTATTGAGGAATTTCCCTTCTATTCCTATCTTTTGAAGTTTTTTTTTTTTTTAATCAAAAAATGATACTGGATCTTATCAAAAGCCTTTTCTGAATCAATTGAGATGACCATGTATTTTTTTTCCTTCAATTTGTTAATTTAATATATTTATGGTAATTGATTTTCCTATGTCAAACCACCCTTGCCTACCAGGAATAAATCCAACTTGGTTGTGGTGTATAATACTTTTGATATGCTGTTGGATTCTATTTGCAAGTATTTTGTTGAGAGCTTTTGCAGGTATGTTCATTAGAGAAATTAGTCTGTAATTTTATTTTCTTGTAGTATTTTTATTTGGCTTTGGTATTAGGGTGATATTGGCCTCATAAAATGTGTTGGGTAAATTTTCCTCCTCTTCAATTTTTTGGAAAAGTTAAACAGATTTGGTATTAATTCTTCTTGAAATGCTTTGTAGAACTCTCCTGTGAAGCCTGGACTTTTCTTAGTTGGGAGATTTTTGATGACTGATTCAATCTCTTTAAAAGTGATTGGTTTGTTAAGTTCTTGTATTTCTTGTAGAGTCAATGTAGGGTGTTTGTGCCTTTCTAGGAATTTGTCCATTTCATCCAGGTTGTCTATTTTGTTACCATACAGTTTTTTATAATATCCTTTTAAGATCCTTCTTATTCCTGTGGAGTCAGTTGTAAAATCTGCCCTTTTATTTATTTGCACCTTCTTTATTTTATCTTTGTTAGTCTAGTTAAGTGTTTGTTAATTTTATAAATCTCAAAGAACCAGCTTTTGGTTTTGTTGATTTTCTTTATTGTTTTTTTCTCAATTTCATTTATTTCTGTTCTAATCTTTATTATTTCTTCCCTTCTGCTTGCTTTGGGAATGCTTTACTGTTCATACTCTAATTTTAACAGTTGTTCAGTTATATCTTTGATTTTAGCTTTTTCTTCTTTTTAATATAGGTGTTTAGTGTTATAAATTTTCCTCTCAGGACTGCCTTCACTGTATCCCTTCAGTTTTGATAAATTATGTTCTTGTTTTCATTCATCTCAATGTATTTACTAATTTCATTTACAATTTCTTCTTTCCCTGACTGATTGTTTAGGACTGTGTTGTTTAGCTTCCACCCATTTGTGAATTTTCCTTTTCTCATCTATTTTCAATGTCCAATTTCATTTCATTATGATCTGAGAAGGTGCTCTGTATAATTTAAATCTTTTACATTTACTGAGACCTGCCTTTTAGCCTAACATGTGGTCTATACTTGAGAAAGATCAGTGAGCTGTTTGAACATATGCCACTGATTTGGGATGAAACATTCTGTATTTGTGTTATATCTAGCTTGTTTATCATATTGTTCAAGTACTCTGTTTCCTTGTTGATCTTCTATCCAGTTATTCTATCTAATTATGTGAATTCTCCAGATATTATTGTAAATAAGTCTATTTCTTCCTTCAGTTTTGCCAGAGTTTGCATCATGTATTTTGCGGCACCCTGGTTAGTTGCATAGACATTTATGACTGTTATTTCTTCCTGGTGGATTATCCCTTTTATTAATATATAATGGCCTTCTGTATCTCTTATAACATTTTTTCCAATTAAAGTCAGTTTTGTCTGATATTATTATAGCTAACTTTGCTCTTTTTTGGTTACTGTTTGCATGGAGTATCTTTTTTCAACCTTTCACTTTCAGCCAGTTTGTATCCCTGGATCTAAGGTAAGTCTCTTGTAGGCTGCATTTGGATGCTGCATGTTTTTTTTAATCCAATCTGTCAGCCTATATCTTTTGATTGGGAAGTTTAATCCATTCATATTCAATGATATTACTGCAAATGTATTATTTACTCCACCATTTTATTCTTTGGTTTTCATACATCATATCATTTTCCTCTGTCTTTTTGCTCTTTTGGTTATCCTTTTTGCTATTCCTGCTTTCTACACTGTTCTCCAAGCCTCTTTCTCCTGTCTTTTTCTTTTAGGCTGTAAGAATCCCTTTAATGCTTCCTGTGAAGGCAGATCTTTTTTTTACAAACTCTCTTAGTTTCCATTTATTTGTCAATATTTTAAACTCACCTTCATATTTGAAGGACAATTTTACCAAATGAAGAATTCTTAGCTGGCAGAATTTCTCTTTCAATATCTTAATTATATCATACCACTCTCTTCTCACCTCCATGGTTTCTAATGAGAAATCCACACCAAGTCACTGGGTGTCCCTTGTATGTGATGATTACTTCTCCCTTGCTGCTCTCAGAATTTTCTCTTTATCTTTGGCATTTGACATTCTGAGTAATATGTGTCCTGGAGTAGGTCTATTCAGATTTATTCTGACTGGGGTACACTGTGCTTCTTGGGCATGTAAATTCATTTCTTCCATGATTTTTGGGAAATTTTCAAGCATTATTTCTTCAAATACTCTTTCTGCCCCTTTTCTATTCTCTTCTCCTTCTGGAACTGCCATGACATGTATGCTTCATGTTATCATTCAACTCCCTGAGCCCCTGCTCAATTTTTTCCCATTCTTTTCTCTCTCTGTTCTTCTTTCCTTCAGTATCAGCTGCTCTGTCTTCTGTATCACTTATTCTTTCATCTATCCCTTTGAGTCTGCAGTTGTATGCCTCTAATGTGTTTTTTAATCTCACCTATTGTGTTTTTCATTCCCATGACCTCTGTTATTTTTGTATTTAGATTTTCAAATTCTTCTTTGTGCTCACTCAGTCTCTTCTAGATGTCTTTTATCTCTTTAGCCATATTGTCTTTGAACTCATTTATTTGATTTTGGAAATTTGTATGAATTTCCTTGATTAGTTGTCTTAAATCCTGTGTCTCATCTGGGTCTTTGATATATTCCTTTGCTTGGGCCATTTCTTCCATTTTCTTAGTATGGCTTATAATTTTTTCTCACTCTATGCCTCTGATTGTGATGGTGAGTTTACTCTGATGCTCAATTTCTCTCCCTTTTTTAGGAATTTAGTGACAGGAGGCTGTGTTACTGCCATTCTTTGATTCTTGGTTCAACCTGTTCTAGGTCTTTTGGATTGTCCTTTTTAGTTTCTCAAATCTGGGCTCTAGACCCAGTAATGGGTTGCAGGCCTGCTTCCAATGGCCCAGGAGATGGAGGGTGTAAAGACCAGAAAAAGCCTCTCTTACTTATTTACTTTTTACTTTTAATTTCATCACATGCATTTCTTTTGTCTATCAGCAGATGGGACTTTTTGGCAGGCCTCTCCATTCAAAGCCTGGTCAGAATGTCTTTGCTGCAACACAGACTGGATCAATATGACAGAGATTTTTGCCTAGAGGCTAAGAGGCTCACAATTCAAACTTTCTCAGAGGCTGTTCTGCAACTTTTGCCAGCAGCCCACTCCCTTTTCCAGGTAGGAAATAATTCCACTCCCCATTGTGTCCTCAACAACCAGTCCAGGTCAGTAGGGAGGGTGATTGAGAGAATGGTGTGGTCCCTCCCAACCTGGACAGGCTTCTGGGATACAGCAGATCAAATTTGTGGGACAAAAGCTGAATCAGCCTTCGGCTGAGTCCCTTTCTCCTTTTTCCTGGTGGGATGTATCCCTGAGGCCCTCTTTGTAGTAGCTGGCCCAAGACCAGAGACATCAAAATTGTCTTTGTAGGGTAAGGTAAGGGTGCTGGTGGCTGCAGTTGCAGCTTTCATTCACAGTATTTCCACTGAGATTCTTTTCCTCTGCCCCTCTCTCTTCTGGGTGGTGTCCAGCCTTCCCCTGGTGTCCTAAATTCTAGAACTTTTTTCCCCAGGCTGTTTCTGCCTGTCCTCTAGCTATTTTTCTGGGATAGGAGAAAGTCCCATATTTTCTAATCTACCGTATTCTTGGAAGCCCCTGTCGAAATTTTAGTGGTTAAAATTACCACTGGGGATTACCTAGGAGGAGTAAGTGAGAAACTGCAAGGTAATTGAAGTGGGCATGTGTCTGCCTTTGAGCTTGTTTTCTCTTCACTATTGCACTTTTCCTGGCTCTTGACTTTCTATTCTTTTTCCCCTTAAGTCTATAATTCTAAGCTTACAATGTTATTAGTCAGCCTTTGGACCTCTGTTGCTTTTCCTATCAATTGGTTTGATGGCTGCACCTTAGACCCTGAATTTAATTATTATCCTAATAATTTAACTATTCAGAAGGAAGGCCCAAAGTGATTTCACCAGAAACTTTTTTTTTTGGCGAGGGAGATGGGTGCCAAAAATTTGTTATCAAATATTAAATTCAATTACAGAAACATAATTCAAAATATACAAGGTTCAAAAGTGATTTGTAAATTTTCTGTGATTCCAACATTTATCTTCCTGCATAAATTCTAATTAACATTTATTGTCCTGTACCCTGCTAAGCTTCCTCTTGTGTTTATATTGTAGATAATCTACTTTCAAGTACTAATTTAATCTTTATCTAATCTTTAGCTAAAGAAGTTTGCAAAACTGTAGCCATGAGAAAAACTGAGGAGTGTTCTTTAATTTGGGCCAGAAAATGAAAGTTTTACAATTGGGCTGCAAGTATTTGAAGCTCACCAAGAAAATAAAATTCTAATATTCTCTTGTTATTAAATAAACAAATGAATAAACCTATCACTCTTCAAGGTTTGGCTCAGTGCATGAGAAATTTTGAACTTTTCCATTTATGCTCTCCAGAGTCTAATTTCATTTTTATTTTGCCTGTTATGAAACTTTGCTCTTTTTTATTTAAGCTTTGTCATAAATATTTCTCTTGCAGAGAAATATGAAAGCTGCTTAAAAGTAAGAAGACATATGCTTTATCTCTTAGGGCTTATAATTCCATATTTCACTATCAGTAAACTATGGAAAACTGGGGACACATTATGGTATTGGTCTGTCATCCATGAGGCTTTTTTCTTTTTCTTCATATCATTTGTATTCTTTTAGTTTGACTTTTTGAGTTATGACCATTTTTCCAGACCATGAAAAATTTAAACATTTATATGTTTATTTCAAGGGTGTGTGAACCCGGGGCCCCCCTCTAAGTCCTTAGCACATAGTCATCTGCATGACCTAGACATAAGTTAAAGGTTGACAATCCTCCACAGAGGGGAGAGAATGCATAGATGGTATCATAAACTATAATCTTTCCAAAGCAGTAAACATACTTGGTAAATGTCCTTCCTATGAGCATAGTGAAAACATCACCCCCATGTGTATGCTTCATGTGACACTAGCAGGAACTCTGTTCTCATACCCTATGGAATGTCCTTGTTCTAAAACCCCTTATATATCACCCCTCATTTTCTCATCTCTTTGCAGAGCTCTATCTTCATTCTCTGAACTACCACCTTAGGAGATTCTCTCCTGTCCGTAAAAGCCAAGAAAGCTTATGCCTGACTAAATGCCAGATGTGTTCTTTGGTCTTGTGGCTGCACCAACTCATGCCCTTCAGGAGTTGGGTTGTAACAATTGGAGAGCCACAACTAGGAGATGGAAGGACCACCAGCAGTAACAGGCATGCGCTTAGGAAAAGGAAAGTCTCCGGCGGAAATCCCGGGTTGCCCTTTAACGTCCATATGGGGAGGGATGGCTGCCCTTCAAGATGAGTCAGAACCATTGAGAGAATATGGGGATGCCCAAAAAACTTTGGCAGGTATGTTGGCTGTGGTACAGCAGAGAGCAGAGGAGCTGCACAAAATAAGGGAAAGGGGAACTGCCTGATAATGGTAGCTATAGTATGGCCTCTTTTAGGAGATGTGTGGGTGGCTACTGAGGCAGAAGAAGTGGCAAAGTCCTCTGTGTGCCACTTAGAAGAAAAGTTAAGGTTAGAAAGGATATGTGCCTGGCACAGGCAGAGATGAAAGATTCCTTAACCGATTGCCTGTGCCAAGTTGATCAGTTATAGTGTAAAACTGTAAACTGGAAAAGTTTAATGGGGTGTTATTTTGACAATGTTTTAAGTTTTATTCACATTTTATTTTGATTAGAATTTTTATCAAATTGTTAAATAGAACTTTCAGTTTTTAATCAATAGCTTACTCTTGAACTTCAAGTCTGTCTAAATGTGTTCCTGAGGAATAATCCAGAATATTAAATGTCTGTTTGTCTAAACTGCTGAATTGTGCTTAACTACATTTATACTGCTCAAGTATTCCTAATTGGTTGGTGGTTACTAATAAAAGTGTTTCCAAGAATGAGCATGCATATTTCAGGCAACGCTAATTCCAGAGGTGATATTAAAAACAGTAAAAATCAGAGATATGAAATGATGGAGAGCCTGGACACAGCCATACCAAAGGAGTGAGAATTATGAGTCAAATTAGTGAGTTTTTATGTTTCTGTTGGTGGGTCTTAACCTTTTCAAGTTTATCTGTTTGCTCAGTATATATTTTTGTACCTCTGGATGGTAATATTAAATTAACAAATGAAAATTATTAAAAGAGCTCTATTCAAATTGTTACAAGTTAAATAAACACTCATATTAGTAAATGAGTACTCCTGAAGCCTAAATTGGAGAATCCAAAGAGGATAAAAAGTCACTTAAAATCTGAATAAAGAAATTATTTAGGGAGCAGATGTGGCTCAGGCTGTTGGGCATGCATCTTTCATGTGGGAGTTCCCAAGTTCGGTTCCGGGTTCTTCCTGGAGAAGGCAAGCAAACAATGAGCAGACAGATATGAGAATCATCTGGGGGAGGGGAAGGATAAAGAAAGAAAAACATAGTAAATAAATAATTAAAAAAAAAAAGAAACTATTTAAAGGAAAGTAACCAAAAAGTTTATCCTGAATTCTCCCATTGTCTTTCTATAGCCGGTCGTGCCCCCAGGGTCTTTTCCTAAACTTGACTGAATTCCAGAGACACATTAAAACCAGTTGAGAAAACTAAGGGGATAGGATGTGTGTGGAAAGATAGGGGAGATGTGAGTTTAGCCTAGAATTCTGTCGACTACGCCTGGAAATTAAAATAATAGGGACAGAGGGGACATTACAGAATAAACCTTGTTTTGTATAGTCTGTCTTGTAATTCCCCGATTAAATTTTAACAGATTTTGGGATGACAGTAATAATCCAATGACCAAATTTCAGTAGGTAAAGAAAAAGTCCTTGAAAACTATGGCGCGACTTTTCTTAAATTATGATTAAATAAATTAAAAGATTATAATTATTCCAGAAACTGGTAGTCAGTATGCTTTTAAGGCTATTCACAATTTTAGAATTTTATCAAATAAAAAAGGAGATTTCAGCTTCCTGTGGAGGAAGAAAGAAAAGAAGAACAACTCTTGCATAAACTATAATTGTTTCAATTTTATTTAGCTTGGGTATAATCTCCCTAGGTTTATAGAATACTAATGAAAAAAGATAGTATTAAGCCTGTTAAATCTATAAGATGATGAAAATTATAAGTTTTTGTTTAGTGAAATTATTGCAAACCTCTTTTAAAAAATTGGTTTTGCCTAAATTGAAATGAATAGTTGCTTTTTCTTCACAAAATGGAATGAAAGATATGAGACAAACAAATACAGAAAGAAGTAAAAAGTTTGTGGAAGTGAATTCCATAGTCAATGCTGACTAAACTTTGATAAGGGAATGTGTTTTTTCCTAAGATAAGATGGCTGGTTTTCATAAAATCAGGTTGGAAATATATAAGACAAGGCTTGAATGAATATGGAAATTTGTAGAAGGTATTGTAGAAGGTAGTATTAAATAAGGGAACGTGTTTTGTAAAGGTGAAATTTGTCTTAAGATGAAGTAACTATAGAGTATGTGGCTATGGATAGTTATAAGAAGTTTGCAAAAGCATTTTCTAAACTGAAATATTTAAATGGCTAATTCCAGGAAGCCATTATTAAATAGAAACCTCAATGAATTTTGGTAACAAAAAGTAAGTTCGTAACAAGGAAACCTGTCAGAGGCCATCTCAATCTGAATATTAAAGTGGTTGTAGGGAGGAGATAATCTTGATTCCATTGGGAATCTTAGGTTTTCATAAAATAATGGAGATAGTAGTTTTTCCTAAACTGCTAAAATAAAATACCTGTTAATTAACATAATCATGGTAAAGGTGTAGAAGTGAAAAGTAAAGTACTAAAAATAATTAAGTTCATTTACTATGTTATAAACTGCATTGGAAGTATTTAGAAAGTGTATAAAAATTAAGAAATAAACTTCAGTATTGTTAAACTTTCTTGTGCATTGAAGCCAGGCCCCCGGTATCCTGCTCTAAAGTAGCAATTTCCTTACTAAATGAAGAAACTACCCAACTACAAAAGGTAGTTTTATAAAATGGGATGGTTTTAGATATTCTTATTGTGTCACAAGATGGGACCTGTGCCCTCATTAATGTTCAATGTTGTGTATACATTTGTGCCAGTTTGAGATTATTTATGAATTCCCAAAAGAGAATGATTATGTTTATAAAGTGGTCTGTTCCTCTGGATATGATAACCTTTGATTATATTAAATTCAAAGGTTTTATGTTTACTTGATTAACTCAATTTAGGGCTTTCAATTCAACCATGTCAGTAGGGCATGACTCTGATTGAGTCCCTGCCCCCTTGGTGAGCTGATATAAATGGACACTCACTCAAGAAGACAATCAGAAGAAGGCACAGAAAGAAAGAGTTCCATAACACGGACTAGGGGAGAACTTTGATCCTGCGGCCCTGTCATGAGAGATGAGCTATTCACCTGATAGTTTGCAGCTGAAGAGAAGCAAGCAGCTGAGGAGCTGAGAATGTCCAGAAAGAAACAAGCCCTATGCCAGCTTACAGCTGAGATCAGAAGAAGCTGGGACCAAGGAGCCTTAAAAGGAAGTAGGAAGGAGAAACCTGGCAGAGATCACCTGCTATCTTGCTTCAACACATGACAGCTGACTTGGTGAGAAAGTACCTCTTATGTACCTTGAGTTCGACTATTTAGGGACTTGTAACTGTTAGCTTTACCCCAAATAAATACCCTTTATAAAAGCCAACAGTTTTCTGAATTCACATCAGCACCTCTTTGGCTGATTAATACAGTATTCCTGATCATTCACATAATAATCTGTGGTATGTGGATGCAATGCTTGTCCTGTGGTCAACAGAGGCTACTACATGGGGGTGAATTGTGGGGACCCAAGACCCCCCTCTAAGTCCTTAGCACATAGCTGCCTGCATGACCTAGACATAAGTTAAAGGTTAACAACCTTCCCCAGAGGATAGAGAATGGATAGATGGTATCATAAACTATAATCTTCCCAAAGCAGTAAATATCCTTCGTAAATGTCCTTCCTATGAGCATAGTGAAAACATCACCACACCCCATGTGTACACTTCATATGACCCTAGCAAGAACTCTGTTCTCATAGTCTATGGAATGTCCTTGTTCTGAAACTCCTTATATATATATCACCCCTCATTTTCTCATCTTTTTTTGGACCACTATCTTCATTCTCTGAACCACCACCATCAGAGATTCTCTCCTGTTTTTAAGTCCCAATAAAGGTTATGCCTGAATAAATGCCAAGTGAGTTCTTTGATCTTGTGGCCGCACCAACTTGTACCCTTCAGGAGTTGGGTTGTAACAGAGAGTTATCAGTTTGAGAGACTATATTTATTTTTCTCTTTTACCTCTTCAGCCTTTATCCATGTCAGTGTGGATCTTCCCTGTTCATTATACTCATTTTTCTCCTCTTGCTCACTGTTTTTGATATCATCTTTCTTCTGCTTTTCTATAAAGTAAGCTTTCTTTTGCTCTACTTCCCCACTAGTTGAGGTCTGCTCTTCTATTGACAACTACACTACCTTTAAAATTCGTTTTTTGCTACAGTTGCATCTCACTCTAAATTATTTGTAATAATTGAAATCTGCTTTCTCCTAAAGATATTGTTTTCACCTATGGAGTCATTTAACTTTTTCATAGTGCATGAATTAGAGTTCAGAATTGAGAAGAGGTAGTAACTAAAGACAGCTATTTAAATATGATTAGTCTTTAGCACCCTCTCTTTCTTTTATTTGAATTCATGATCTTTAACATCTTCCCTTCACTGTCTTCCTTTATCATATTATCATTTTTAAGTTCTTAAATTTTAGAATAGGTTGTATTAAAATTCCTGATATTTTAATGTTTGCCTGCCTTTATCCCTTTTTCTAAGATTGACATGTTTGGCTATGTTTCTTTCTTTCTTTCAGATTATAGACACAAATGACTTATTTTCCTATATTTTCCCCCTCAGTATTATCTTCTAGTTGTTTTCCTTATTCAATGAGTTAACCCTAACTAAATAATTATTATTATTTGGTGTAGCAGTTTGATATTGTTTATGAATTCCAAAAATAGATGTTGGATTATGTTTGTAAACTGGTCTGTCTTCTGGACATATTGTATTGGATTCAGAGATTTCACTCTTACTTGATTAAATTATGATTAAGGCTTTGATTGGGCCACATCAGTAGGATGTTGAGTCCCTGCCCCTTTGGTGGGTGGGGACTCAGAGAGAAAATGACAAGGCAGAAGAATTAGAGTTTTAATGTTGGGGACCTGGGGAAGTAAACACATAGAGAAGCAGATACGTGAAGAAAGAGAGAAAGCTCAATTAGACACGGCAGAGGCCCAGGGAAAAGAGACGAGCCATTCACCTGAAAGTTTACAGCAGACCTTGTGGATAGAGGAGAGCAGCTGAGCCCAGAGATAATTGAGCCCCAGGAAGAGAGACAAGGCCTATAGTGCTTGATAGTCTACTGCTGACCTTGTGGAGAGAACAGAGCAGCTGAGCCTGGAGAGAAATGAGCCCTGGGAGAAAGATGAGATGTATCCCAGCCTAAAGCTGATATTGGAAGAAGCTGGGACCACAAAGCCTTAAGAGGAAGAAGAAGCCAGAACCCTTGCAGAAGTCGGCAGCCATTGTGTTCCAACATGTGGCAACAGACTTTGGTGAGGGAAGTAACTTATGCTTTATGACCCGGTAACTGTAAGCTTCTACCCCAAATAAATAGTCTTTATAAAAGCTAACAGATTTCTGGTATTTTGCATCAGCATCCCTTTGGCTGACATACATTTGGATTAATAGATCATAAGGTGCATTAAATGGTTGGTTGGATAACAAACAAATGGTTTTATTCAATTTTAGTCAAATATATGTTTCCAATCAGTTTGATATGTTAATTGATTAGACTTTATTGTATATTTAACATGTTTACAGGGTGGCAATGAAAATGGAAAAATAAAAATAAAAAAGAAATTGGCTTTAGTTGGACTGGTAATGACCTTAGATGCCTTCATCTGCTATTCAATTTAACAGTTAAAGTGCTATTATTTATCCAGTATCTTCTCTTTGGAATCTGAATCTGTCATCTCTCTGGGTTAAATTTTCCACCTTTTGAAGGCAATGTGGATATAATACACCCTTTAAAAGAAAATGACTCCTTATATAATTCAGTTTAGGTACAGTGGGTGATTCTGAGCTTTGCCTCAGAGCATGAATGCCTTTGAACTTTTCCATTTGTGCTTTACACAGTATAATTTTATTGAATAATTTCATAACATCTTGTTTAAGTATTTTTTTT
>JAQZBX010043326.1:0-21713 GCA_029593785.1 Cabassous unicinctus | reverse complement strand
AGGAAGGAAGGGAAAGAAAAACCACCTCCAGTATATCATTTTAACAGGCTCAGCTTGAGCTCCCCTTTAATTTTACAAAAAGAATCATTTCAAAGCATTAATTAAAATAATTTCTATACTAAAATTAATTCATTTGCATTAGTATTTCCAGGGAAATAATTAAAGCTACAAGACCCTTGACTTTTAAAAAAACAAATTAACATATTATGAATCTGGAGAAAGAGACCTATTTAAATGAAAGGGGTCAGGAAATGGTATAAAATAACAGTGCATTTTACCTGAAAGTGTGGCACTCACCTTTGTGATCTTTGCTTATTGGTGGTCACACTGCAGCCTGTCAATAATGGTCTCCTAAGGCAAAAGAAACCTATTGTTATTGCTGCAGCAATGCATTCGTATTTATGTAGGAATCAAATTAATAGTAATGTGTAGTCTATAATATTAATAAATACCCAGTAAATTGGTCTAAAGTTTTAATTTTTTGTCTGTCATTTTATTAGATAATAATTATATATAACAGTACAGTAAAATATACATTAACTCTCTGTCATCTCTTATTATATATCTAGCATTTATTTTTTTGTTTTTCTGAAATTATTTATAAGTGGGAATGTAGAGTTATGAGCATGATCTCTGGACTCAACCAATCTTGGTAGAAACACAGGGCCAACAGTTAACGGTGTGACTCTTCATAAGTTAACTAACTTTCTGTGCTCTTTTTCTCCTCTAAAAATGTGTGTAAAATAATATTGCTATATAATAATAAGCATAATATTTTCATCTGGATAAATGTGTTAATTAAGGGAGGTATATATAATAGAGTCAAGATTATTCTAATTATGCAGCATATATGATTTTCTATTATATACTATCCAAATGATGTTTTGTATCTAATTTATATTGGACAATCAAATACAGATATTTTATAGTCATATTTTGCAAACTACTTTTCATTATCAATTTCTAGAATTACTAAACTAATTTTTTAAAACACCACATCATTTCAATTAACAAAAACTGTTTTGATGTCATTCATGCTAAGAAGCTCCTTTGATTTCTCAACAGTTGGGTGCTATAGGCTGTAGGAATAGCACAACTGTGCTTGACTTCATCCTTACAGGATTGACAGACTCCAAAGAGATTCAGGAGGTCCTCTTTATGATGATTTTCCTGATATACCTTATTACGCTGCTGGGGAATGCAAGGATGATACTGATAACTCACCTGGATCCCCAGCTTCACAACCCCATGTACTTTTTCCTCAGTCACCTCTTATTCCTCAACCTCAGTTACTCAACAGTAATCACACCTAGAACCTTAGAGAAATTACTCATTTCCAATAAGTCAATCTCATTCATGGGATGTTTCACCCAGATGTATTTTTCTGTCTTCTTGGGTGTCACTGACCTTTTCTTTCTATCTTTAATGGCCTATGACTGCTATGTAGTTATCTGCAATCCTCTTCACTACTCAGCCATTATGTCCACAAGACTCTGCAGTGCCATCATCTCTGGGTTCTATTTGATTTGCTTTACTGAATCATTAGTCAAAGTTCTTTTCTTGAACAGTTTGTATTTCTGCAAATCAAATCTAATCTCTCACCTTTTCTATGACAATAGCCCTATTTTAGCACTGTCCTGCACTGACACTTGGGACAGTGAAATTATGATTATCATTCTCACTGCCATAAATGTAATTGTGTCTCTTACCATAATCCTTGTGTCCTATGGGTCCATTCTCCCTACTATTCTGAAAATTAATTCTACTGCAGGAAAGTGCAAAGCCTTCTCTACTTATGCCTCCCACCTCCTGGGAGTCACCATCTTTTATGGCACTACAAGTTTCATTTATTTAAAACCAAAGAATTTTTACTCCTTGGGAAAGGATCAAGTGGCCTCTGTGTTTTATACCATGGTGATCCCGATGCTGAATACACTCATTTATAGTCTTAGAAACAGAGAGGTGAAAAATGCTCTGATTAGAGTCATGCAGAAGAGAGAGAGAACCAGGCAAATGAAATGAAAATGAAACTGAATATTTGAGGTTATCTTTTCTTTCTTCCCTGTTTGGGTATGTACATGTTCTCTTTCTAATCACAGTAGCATCCTTTAATTAGTTTGCATTTCTATTTAACCATCCTCTGATTACCACACATACCCTGGAACATTTCCAACAATATGTTTTTATAAATTTACATAGTAATTGGAAGCCATGAAATTTGTGATAATCCTGGTATTTAAATACATGTTTTTAATAATTTTAAATCCATAGAGTTTTATAAAGATTAAAGGAGATGTTAAATTTAAAAATTTAATCCAGTTCTAATAAATTTTGATCGCTCTCATCAGATTATTTACTTTCTTGCCAAGTTTTGAATACCCAATGCCTTTTGTTATGATAATATTCACTGGTATTTCATAAATACTTTTGGTTTATCTTAGTCATAAACAAACAAACAGCTAAAAAGGAAAAAGAGCACTTTAATATTTGGCCATAGAGCAAAGTAAAATATTTTGATCGAATTAAGTTCTAGAAAAAAGTATATATGAACAATGAAGAAGATTTGGAAAATAGTTTCAAACTTTAATGAAAATAGGAATATTCAAACCATTTCTGATAGTTTTAATCATGGTCTTCTGAACAATCTTAGATATGTAAATTTATATATTACACACACAAAATGATTGTCATTTTCTCTTTCTGTTGTGCAACTTTGTTTCCCCCTCATCCCTAAAATATTTGGTAAAGGCTTCATCATTTAAGTGTGTGAGATGAATGCTTTCTTAGTACATAAAATGAAATAAAGAATTTCATCTTACAGTGCTTTGAGACCTGGAATTTTGTAAATTCATTAAGATAAATATCTGCATGCAGTAATGCAGTAATATCTCTTTTGAGCCTATTTGCTACTTATTTGAAAACCCTACCATCTCTGATGTGTAAACAAGCTCCAGTAATTAATATTTCTTTTTTTAATTCCAGTATGATTTTAAAAATTATTTCCTTTTCTTGATTTCTATAATTTTGATACAGTCCTTAAAAAGAAATAAATTCTTCAGTTATATTTTTTGCTCACTTAAAAAAATTAATAGACAAAATAGGTAAAGTTAACAATCAAAAATAAATCCAAATTTGTGATATCCCATGTGTTTTAGTCACATAGTTTGATAAAATTTCCATTAAAAATATTTCTCTGTATAATCTGTAATTGCAGTTTTAATTTTCTGTGCTATTCAATCTATATTTAAGAAAGTATGTTTTCTTCATTTTCCAAGTATTTGATTTTCTTAAATTGAACTTTTACAATGGTTATTAGACATGTATTTTTTGCACTCAAGTGATTTCCATTTTTAAACTTATATCAAGGTTTTCTTTGTAGTTATATTTGGTTATTTTCCAAAATGGATTTTGAATATTTAAAATAATTTTCAACCTCCATTTTATAGTTTAAATGTTTAACAACTTTATGCCAATTTGTCATTTTCTTCAATTTACTCAAATAATTAAAATGTGCTTTACTTTCCTCTACAACCTGAATTTCTATGTAAATTTTAACTTATCATATAGATTATTGTATTATGACTTATATTTGCTCTGAAATCTATGTTGTCTAGAATCTATATTTATCGCATTCCTCCTTTCTTTTGTTTGCAATTAGAGAAGTCTGTCATAAGCATTTATTTTTAATAACATATATTTTTGGCTAATACCCCATCTTTTACATTCATTGTGTCATTTCTTATATTTATAAGTCTTTAAATAATGTTAGATAAAATAAGACTGGGATAGAGCATGACAAAATATGTACATTAGTTTTTATGTGCAAATTATTGCTGTTACAAATTAACAGTAAAATTGGATTATTTTTATTGAGCACCTACTGAATGTCACACAATATTCAAAGGCTTCAGGTTTATATTCACAAGGTAACTCTCAGATTGGTTCTTTAAATGTCTAAAATTTAATCTCAGGTAATGGAAAGACATCCTCCTACTTGTTTAGGAAAGGCTTAAGAGTAATCCTCTAATTTCCTCTATGTCATAGACCACACATCCAGTCCATCTTCATATCATATTGATTTTATGTACAGAATATATTTGGGTGTGACTTTTCTCAACACCTCCTTTGCTACCCCCTGGCCTAAAGAACCACCATCTAGGTCTTTAAATTATAGGTGAAGTTTTATATTTGGTCTTCCCTGTTTTCTGCCTTATTACACTTGAGTCTATTTCAATGTGGCACCAGAGTATGACTGTTAGAAAGTAAGTTGGATCGTGTCACTGTGCTTCACAAAACCTACAAGAATTCCTATCAAACTGAGGGTAAAAATCAAAATATTATAATAGCTTCCAGATCAGCATGATCTTGGTGTCTCCTCCTTAATTCTGTGAACTCATCCTTTATGATTGTATTTGTCATGCTTTCTTTGCAGTGGCCAATCTGACCTCCTCATGCTTCCCCTTATATGTTAGCCCAGATGTTTTCTGAACTTTTTTCATTTTTTCTTCTTCCTGTATTTCCCACTGGCCAGATAATTGCCTGGATCTTTTCTTATTCCCTTCTTCATATGATCATCCTTTACCACACTATTAAAATTGGATCTTACTCATCCCTTACCAAGCTGCATGTGTTTTCCATAGCAGTTACCTATGTAATATTCTGTATCTTTTGCTTATGCCATTTGTTTCCTCTCAGATTTTCTCAACTATGAAAGCTCTATGAGCACAAGATTATTGCCAAGTAAGTTCAATCCTGATTCCCACGACCTAGAAGAGTGCCTCAATAAATGTATTTGAATAAATTTTACAGAGGATGAAACTGAGGCACAGAGAGATTACAGACCTTGTTCAGCATCAATCAAAAGGGTACAGAACAAGCCCAATTTGAGTCCACAGAGTCTGACTATAGGCCTCATGTTCTTCATCACCACACTGTGGAATGACTGCTTTTCTACAAATGTATCATACTCTTACCAAAATTGAAAAAACAATCCATTGCTTTATACTATTTTTTAAATTAAAAATAACAGGGTTTTGTAAAGGTGTATACCACTGGCAGACATTCTATAGAGATCCTGAAAGAAATTTGTGTGGCATTGGCAATACCAGCCAAACCTTTTCAAACATACATGTATAGTAGTATTTACAGAAAAACAAACTTTCTAAAGGAAGGAAAGATTTTTCCGGTGATGTGACTGGGATGGAGAGAGTACTGGTATTAGTCAGGTACAGGCTGTCCTGGTGAAAGAAAGTGTTCAGAAACACAGTGGCTCAACAATGGGGAAAGTATCATCTTTGTATGTAGCACTGCAGAATTTCACTGACTAGGGTTTCTGGGTGTCTCTTTTCCATGGGTAATCCTGTGACTCAGGTTTCTTTTATATTGTTACTCTATCATCTCCCAGGATGTTGTCCTCCTCTTCATATGTTTAGAGGTTTCACATAGCTCTCTGTGCAC
Organism: Cabassous unicinctus; assembly: GCA_029593785.1. NCBI lineage: Eukaryota > Metazoa > Chordata > Mammalia > Cingulata > Chlamyphoridae > Cabassous > Cabassous unicinctus. The sequence continues at coordinate 16,256 of JAQZBX010043326.1, read as the reverse complement.
ATTCCCCAGTCTGAGGGAAATATGGGATTTTCACATTGGGAAAATAATGCCTTTTTTATGTAGAATGTTTTTAAGGAAAAATTAAAATTCTTTAAAAGATATAAAGCTGCTTGGGTTATCTATTTTTCTGCTATGAGCATCTATAAGAAATTGTATATTTCATATAAATCATGAAATTTTACCACAAAACAATTTTAACATTTTATTACTATGATTTTAATATCTGTGGGGAATACAGTGTTATCCTTCTTTCATTTCTAATATTGGTAAATTTATCTTCTCTTTTCACAGTGGTTGTCTTAGGGATTAGTAACCTTTGAGTAGTAGCAACGGAACTCATCTTTCCCTTTCTTTGTGATATTGTGATATATTTTGCTTTAATATGTGACTTAAGCTTTGCAATGCAGCAATGCAACTTTCTTGTAGACAATTATTTTAAAGCAAATACATTTTTAAAAATCCATTATTTGATATATTTACTTTCAGTTTTACTTACTTACATTATTATTTCTTTGAGTAGACCCCAGGTTCCTTGCATTATCATTCTATTTCTACTTGGAAAAGTTTGAAGCACAAGTTTGTTAGCTGTATTACTTCCGTATATGAGTGTGTGTTGATTTTCCTGGAAAAGTTTTTATTTTGTTTTTTATTTGAATGGTTTTTAAGTTGGTATTGAATCCCACAATGTCAGTTATTATTTTTCAGTATTTGAAATGTAACTCTCCAATTTGTTCTGGCTTGCATAATTTTTGATGATGTCTGTTATAATTCTCATGTTTTTTTTTTTTTTTACTGTGTGTGATCTGTTCTATCCTCTGACTACCTCATAATTTTCTTTATATCTTTGTTTTTGAACTGTTAGACTAAGGAGTATAGATGTGTTTTGTTGGTTGGTTGATTTGCTCTTTTTATTTCACCTTCCTGGGATCTTTTAAAATTTGTGGATCTGAGATTTGATGTCTTTCCTTATTTTCAGATATGTTTTGATCATTATCTCCTTAAATATTTCTTCTTATGTCCTCCTTTTCAATTCTTGTTGTAGGATACAAACTATATGTATATTATGCCATTTGATATTGTACCATATTCCTTGGATAGCTTTCCCTGTGCATTTTACTTTTTCTTGAACATTTTTTTCTGTTAGTTAATTCTTATTGGCTTATTATCAAGTTCACTGATTCTTTCTTCATCTTTATTGATCTTATAGATGTTACTATGATGGAATTTTTTGTTTCTTATGTTGTGTGTGTGCTTTTAAAAGCTCTATTTCTAGCACTTCATTAGACACTACATTATAGATTCTGTCCCTTTAATGTGATTCCACTCATGTCCATGCATGTTGCTTATCTTCTCATCTATACCTTCTAACCTAGTAATTGTGAATGTTCTTTAGTAAAAGAACCCAGGACCAACTGTGGTGGAACATTTGGTTTTATTACTCATTGCAGTGAGGAAGAACATATGCAATTGTGAAATAAGCAGTTTCTAAGTGATAGGGATTTAGAAAGATCCTATTACAGGATTTAGGCTTTTTTTGGGTAACTAGGGATAAGGTAAGGAAGCAATGTTTGGTATTCTTTTGGAAGTTGTCTGTGTACAGGAGCAATTGTATGGTTTGGTATCAATAAATTTTATCTATCTTTAGGAACACTAAAGGCGGAGTACAACAATGATTGGTATAGTCATAGGGATTCTTCATTTAGTAGAAAGGAAGAGGAGAATATTTGGTATTTTGAAGGCAGCTCTGTGAGCCTGTCTGAAGTTCTCCCTACCGGCCCCTAGTCTTTCTCTTGAGCACTTGTTATAGACCTGCAGATAATTTATTGGCAATGAATGCAAACTCCTTAAATTTCAGCTGACTGTTTTTCAAAGTTATCACTGTAGCTCACGTTTGGCTTTAACAATTCTCCAAATTGTATCTTTATGCTTCCTATCTACTTGTACAGTGACCATATTTTCTGCCACCCTCTATCAAAGGGTTAAGAAGTTCATTTGGTCTTGTCCTATTTGTGAGCATTGTCTCTTCTTGGAATTTGGTTTCTTAGATGTTTCTAACCTCTTCTTTCTGATAGGCTCAAGAAAAGTTAAGGTTTTGAAGATTTATGGCTTTTTAAAATTCTTAAGGTTGAGGAAATTATCTTTGAAGATTTCAATATCTACCTAGGATTCTAGTAATACACCTTGAAAATAAAAAGGCACCTCAGAATCTCTGTTGGTATAACTGGTCTTATCTATTTACATTTTTTCATATAACAAACATTATTTTTAAAGAGGCTTTAGATTACAAAAAAGTTGCATCAAAAGTATAATGGATTCCCATATACACTATCCCCTCCCACATTTTATCCTACTAATAGCATCTTACAATAGTGTGGTGCATTTGTTACAATTGATGAATAAATATTGAAGCATTGCTGCTAAACAAGGTCTATAGTTTACCTTATGGTTTATATTTTGCACCATACAATTTTATAGGTTTTGACAAAATGTATAATGGCTTGCATCCATCATTGAAATATCATGCAGAACAATTCCAATGCCCTATATATGCCCTATGTTCGACCTATATTCCCTCCTCCTCCCCTCAGTACTTCTGATAACCACTATCTTTATATCAATGTAACATGTTCTTCTGTCACTACAATAATAATGTTTACTTTGTTCCATGTTTGCATTCCCCCTTAATGTTTGTTCATTCCTCAACCTTGAAGATGTGGGGATGGTGATGCCTGCTGTACTTCAGATTGAGAGGATGCTTAGATATTATGGTGCAGGTGGTAGGAACTCTTTTATAATCTCTCTTTTTGGGGATAGGGAGTATCCATCATCATCATTTTGCTCAATGTCCTGGGAAAATCTGATGAACTAGAAAGTGGGTGTTGTTCTCAATTCTGCTGAGATGCAAGGCTCAACCAGCATATAAACAGACAAGATTATATCTCTGGGACATATATCAAATCAATATAGTACTAATTATAGGTTCAATAAAAGAGATAGAGGAATAATGTATAGGAAAATTATAAATGAGTCTTACTCTGATACACTGGGAAATAGGTTATCATATATTCCAAGGTAAGGCCCACCGACAGGCGCTGATTTCATATGGTTGTGTGCCTTGCTTATAGGGTCCAGATGTTTTTAGAGCTCTCAGGTGCACCCCTATTTGAAGCTTTGTTTACTGTGGCAGTCAGTGAGATCTACCTGAGAATTGCTTAAGTATAACCTCTGGAATGACCTTACAACTCACTTTGAAATCTCTTAGTCATAAAAACTCTTTTATAATTAATGTTTCCCTCCTTAGATCAAGGTCTTTTTCCAAATGCATCACTGGTTGTTGCTTGGATATTAATCCCTCAGTGACAGGGAAGCTCATTCCCAGAGTCATGCCCCACATTAGGGGAAAAGATTGCGTGTTTATTTGCTGAGTTTGGCTTAGAGAGAGGCTACATTTCAATAACAAGAAAGATTTTAGGAGGTAACTCTTAGGCAATAGTTATTATTAGGCTGAGTTTCAATTTTACAAGAAGAAGGTTCATAACTACAAGCATTAACATTGAAGGCTTGGCATATTGGTCTGTTTTCTTTTATTAGCCACTGCCAATGTATTCAAGAGATTCTTGCCCCTCTATCTGAGAAAGTACCAGGACTTCCCAGGATGGGAGTTTATTCTTTTGTGGTTTATTAGGTGGGTCTCTAATCACTGAGATAATACCCTATGACAAGATGAACACATTCATATTCCATAGAGGCATACCCAGGTGCAACCTTTCCCACACATCCCCTCACCACCAATACCCTGCACTAGTGAACATTTCTGCTACAGGTCCAAAATAACTTTCTCACAATTGTATTATCAACCACAAACCTCCACTTCCCCAGAGTTCACCTGTTCCTTTCTCCGGCTCCCCCAGGTTCCACTGATAGTCCAACCCACCCCCCAAGCCCCACTTATCCTCAGTCCAGCACTATCAACCCCACTCACATCCCTGAACCACCATCACCCTCATCCACTACCAAACCATCCCCATCAACCTTATCATAGTTTCTTCCTAGATTGAACATTAGCTCACCACTCTCTAATCCCTTTCTATCTCCTGGTAACTTATCTTTAATACTTTACTCCTATGAATCTGCTCAATGTCCTTTGTTCATATCATTGAGATCATGCAATACTTGCCCTATAGTGACTGGCTTACTTCACTCAACATAAGGCCCTCGAGATTAATCCATCTTGTTGCATGTGTCAAAATGTCATTCCTTCTTAGAGCTGTGTAATATTTCATTGTATGTATTACCACATTTTATTATTCATTCATCAATTGATGGACACTTGGGTTGCTTCCAACTTATACATAGTGAATAATGCTGCTATGAACATTGGTGTGCAAATACCTGTTTGGATCACTGTTTTCAACTCTTCTGGGTATATTTCTAGCATTGGAATTGCTGAATCATATGGCAATTCTATAATTAGCTTCCTGTGAAACCACCAAATTCTCCTCCACAGTTACTGCACCATTCTTTGTTCCTACCAGCAGTGGATGAGTGTTCACATTCCTCCACAAACTCTCTAACACGTGTAGTTTTCCGTTTTGTTTTTCTTTTTAAATAGCATCCATTCTAATATGTGTAAGATGATATCTCATTGTAGTTTTGATTGACATTTCCCTAATAGCTAGTGATATTGATCATCTTTTCATGTGCTTTTTAGCCATTTGTATTTCCTCTTTAGAAAAATGTCTATTCAAATGTCTTGTACCTTTTTAAAATTTGCTCTTTGCCTTTTTATTTTTGAGATGTAAGAATTCTTAATATATGCTGAATATTAGACCCTTATCTAAAAAGTGGTCCCCAAATATGTCACATTGAGTAGACTGCTTTTTTACTTTCTTGACAAACTCCTTTGAAACACAAAATTTTTTTATTTGGCAGAGGTCCAAATCTATTTATCTATTTTTTCTTTCATTGCTCAATCTTTGTGTGGAATCTTTATGAAATAATTTCTTACTAAAAGATCTTGTAGATGTTTCCCTACATTTTCTTCTAGGATTTTATGGTTTTGGCTCTTATATTTAGGTCTTTGATACATTTTGAGTTAATTTTGGTATAGGGCATGGGGTGGTGATCGTCTCTCATTCTTTTGGATATGGATATCCAGTTCTCCCAGCACCATTTGTTGAAGCAACTCTTCAGTCCTAGTTGAGTGGGCTTGGTGGCCTTCTCAAATATCATTTGGCCATATATACATGGGTTTTTATCAGAACTCTCAATTTGGTTCTAATTATCAGTATATCTATCCTTGTGCCAATGCCATGCAGTTTTGACCACTGCATTTTTGTAATATGCTTTAAAATCAGGTCGTGTGAATCCTCTAATTTTATTTTTCTTTTTAAAGATGTTTTTGGTTAATGGGGACTTTTACCCTTCTAAAATTTTTGATAAGTGGTTTGCAAGTTCAGTAAAAATGTTGTTGTAGCTTTGATTGGGATTGTATTGAACCTGTAAATCAATTTGAGTAAGAGACATCTAAATGATATTTAGTCTTTCAATCCATGAACATGAAATATTCTTCCATTTATTTAGGTCTTCTCTGATTTCATTTGACAATGTTGTATAGTTTTTGATATACAAGTCCTTTATATGCTTAGTTAAGTTTATTCATAAATATCTGATTCTTTTAGTTGCTCTTGTAAACTGAATTTTTTCTTGATTTCATCCTCATATTGCTCATTACTAGTGTACAGAAATGCTACTGATTTTTCCAAATTGATCTTATATTCCATCACTTTATTGAACTCATTTGTCATCCCTAGAAGGTATTTTTTTTTTTACATTTTTCAGGGCTTTCTACATATAGGATCATGTCATATGCAAATAGTGAAAGTTTTACTTCTTCCATTCCAATTTGTTTTACTTTTATTTCTTCTTATTATTTTCTTTAGGAGGCACTAGGAAATGAACCCAGTACTTCCCATGTGGGAGGTGAGCACTCAACTGCTAGGGCCATATCCACTTCCCCTCCAGTGTATAATTAATTTATCAAATTGTGCCTTTTTTCACATAACCATCAGATTTGTTATCTTTTTAGATATGTTCATGATTTCTTCTGTATGTTCCCTCAGTGTCTTCTTGATATCTTTTATCTCTTCCTATACACATTGAGTTAAGGATATTTGTTTGTACATCCTTGATTAGTTGTTCCACATTGTGCATCTCCTCCATGATTCCTTTCTCCCAGGGAGCCAGCTGGGTCCCTGACAACCACCTCAATCACTCTCGAAGGCTCATTTCTGCTTTGGGTTAGTTGGGTACATGACAGCTCACCAGCTGCCTCTCCTGCTCCCCCTTCTCTCAGGCCAGTTGTATACCTGTTACCTCATGGGATGACTCTCTCAGCTTCCCTATCAACTGGGCCAGTTGGATGCTTGTCAGTCCACCCCCTTACCACACTGGTTCCTCTCTCTCTTAGGGTGGGTGGATGCATGTTAGCCTGCCCAATCATCTCCCCCCTCCCCTCTCCCTGGAGCCACTTTGGCTCTGGCCTGTGCCTCTCTTTTTCCTGGGAGCTGGATGAGATCTGGTTCATCTGCCCTGTCTCAGCCTTCCACTCCTGGTTACCCTACAGTTCCCCTTCCCTCAAGAGTGCCAGCAGGACACCCATTTGCACCATTTCTTTCCTCTCTCCCTGAGCTGGCTGGGTGCCAGTCCCCACAACTGATTGTCCTACAGCTCCACTCTTCTCCAAAGCCTGCTCTACATGAGCAGACATACCTGTTAACCCAGGGCTTTCTTCACTCTCAGAGCTGACTGAGCACTGGTCTGCCAGCCAAATCATTACTCTGGATTCCCTCTCCCTCTGAATCAGCTGAGCACCAGCTGCCTGCCCTATCTCCAACAGCTTCCCTCTCCCCTGGCTAAAAAGGCTCCTGCTTTATCTGCCTCTCCATCATGGCCCCCGCAGTTCCATGGTTTCCATTCTTGGTAATATTGCCTGTTTAAATCCCTCAAAATGTCCATAATCATGTATATAATGAAATAAAATGAAATCATAACCTGTGTTATGGTTATTTCATATAGTGAGGATTTCATGGAGAAAATAAAATATGAATATTATAAATTTATGCATAATATGTATCAACAAGAGACATGGGACATTATGTAGATAACTGTAAAATTTTATATGATAGAATATAAAAACATATGATATCTAGTAGAGTTCACGGTCATATGTTTTGAATTTTGTATGATCTTTTCTTATGGGGATCCCATATATAAATGCATATACCAGTACCTGGATATCTTAATGAGAAATGCTTGAAAAATCTTGTAAAGTACATGGATTCTGGGCCCCACAACTAGAAATTTTAAGTTAGCCAATAGGTAATGATGGTCATAGAATCTGAATTTAAAGAATGAAGAAAAAAAGAAATATGATACAAATAGGGATCTCAATTGGAAACAACTTTTTAATTGAAAGCAATCCCAAATTTATCTATAGATTCAATGCAATCCCAATTAATATTTATGCAATTTTTAAGCTGATATTGAAAAGCTCCTTCTAAAATTTAGATGTAAAAATAAAGGAATAATCTACTCAAAACAAACTTTAAAAAGAAGAATAAAATTAGTGGATTCACACTATCTGATTTAAGGACTTATCATAAAGTTAAATAATCAACAGAATATGACACTATTGAAAAGATAAATATCTAGATAAATGGGACTTACATAGTTCAAAAATAGATTCTCATATATATGTTCAATTAATTTTGGCCAAATATGTTAAGGAATATCCATGGGAAACCCTAGTATTTTCTTTGGTTTATGATATTGAAGAAAAAAAAAGAATAGCCTTTTGCCAAAAAAAGAAACATTTACTATCATTTTCAGCATATATATTACATCTCTCAAAATAGACCTTAGGCATTAATATGAAACCTAATATTATAAAACTTCTAAAGTAAGCATAGGATGACATCTGTGTGGCCATACATTAGTTGCACTTTTTAGAATAAATATAAAGTTTGTGAATCATAAGAGAAAGCTGGATACATCATACTTCATCATATTAAAATTTGTCCAGTAAAAGACCCTGCTAAGGGAAGAGCAAAGAGGATATATTTTCTTTGCTATTTGGTAAAAAACATATATCCATAATATATAAATATTTCTTTCTTAAAAGTCAATAATATGAATATAAAAGAAAAAGAAAATGAAAATATGCACAAATTTGAACTGACAATCCAGTAAAGAAGATATATAAAGGGAATCTAAGCCCACAAAATTTGCTCAGTATTACTCATCAAAGATAAATAGAATTTAAAGCCACAATATGATTTCAAACACCTATAAAAATGGCTAAAATTCAAATATATAATAACAGATAATATAATACACTTACAAGAATGTAGAGCAATAGCAAGTCTCAACTATTGCTGGTAAGAATGCAAACTGATGCAGCCGCTTTAGAAAAGAATCTGACAGTTTCTTAAACTGAAATCACTTACTCTATGACCCCATAATCTCATATTTTGTTATTTACCTAGGAAAATGAAAACATATGTCCATAGAGAGAACTGTGTGCTGATATCTATATTCAATATTTTGAAAGAATTCCCAAGTCCTTCCATTAGGGAATGAACAAGCTAACTGAGGTACATTGGTACAAAGGTATACAACTATGCAATGAATAGAAACAAGTTATTGATATATTAAAATACACAGATGGATCTCAAAAAATTGTGTTTGAGTAGAGGAAGCCAAACTGAAAAGGTTACATATCATGCAACTCCACTTAGATCACATTATGGAAAGAGAAAAATTATTACAATGGAGAACACATGTCTGGTTGCCAGAATTGTTGGTAAAGGGAGGTGATTGGCTTCAGAGTGGTTAAGGGAAATTTTTTAGAGTGATGGAAAAGTTGTATAGCATGATTGTGGTTATACAATATTATATGTTTGTTAAAATTCATATAGCCCATGCAAGTGGTGTATTTATGCATTCATATTTAAAAACCCTAACTTTAAAATTACTTACTACATAAGTTAATATTTGCTACAGAAGAGGAGATACCTTTATAGGCATCATAGTGACTAGAAGACAGCATAAGGGTATTTTCTGTAGTGCTGGCAATGTTCTGCTTCCTATCCTGTTTTCATTTTTTCAGGAAACAGGCAACTCATTAAGCATTACACTTCTGATATTTTGATTTGTCTAAATGCTTATTATATTTTTAAAATGAAACAAAACCTTATTTTGTTGTGCATTTTGTAATAAATTCAATAAACCACTGTTACTTAAATTCTCTTTGAATCACTATTATTATATTACTGATGTTCCTATTAGTGAAATAATGTAGATATAGTTGCCATGTATTAATTTTTAAATTTCTATAAGTAACATTTTTGCATTTTTAAAGTTACAGTTTACCAGGAAGATGGCATTGGAGTAGGTCAAGCGAGGTGCAGCTCTCTTACATAAAACAGAAGAAACAGCAGAAGTTGTCAGAGGAATTTGTGTTGGTGACCTGCTGACCAGGAGATTTCATCATGCAATGTCCAGGATAGATTGGGGACAGAAAGACAAAGAGGCCAAAAGGAAAACTGTCAGTTACTGGCACCCATGGCAGGAAAAGTAGCCCATTCTCCACCCTTGAGGTGAACAGCCTCAGTAAAACCTGTATCTGAGCAGCCAATGGAGAGGGGAAATGATATCTTTCTCCCTGAGAAGAATATGGGTGAGATGTGGGCTGAGTGTGGTTTCTCTTCAGTGAGTTTAAACAGCATAGCCCAGCTATAAATCATTGGCTCAGAAGATCCAGTTAGTGGAAATTGAAAAATTCATCTCTGAGGAAAAGGTTACCAAAGACCACCATCTGCTGGCCATCTGGGAAAGTGAAAAAAACAAGTCCTATCTCTCATTTCTTTCCAAGACCCCGCTGATCTGGTCTGTGTCCCATTAGTAAGTCCCTGGCCATGTTTTGATACTTAAAAGGGGAAATCTTAAAGTTTTGGGACAGATTGAACTAAAAAAACAAAAATGATCTGCAAAACAAAACCATTTGACAAGAGAAAGAGCTAAACCAACAGAGTAAGTAACCAACATAATCAGATGTCAAGATATTAGCAAAAAATTACTGTCTATACTAAGAAACAGGAAGGTATAGACCAGCCAAAGGAACAAACCAAAAATCTTGATGAGACACAGGATTTAAGAAAACTAATCAATGATATTCACATAAATATCCTAAGTCCTTTTAAGAAGCTGAAGGAAATTATCACTAAAGAGATAAAGGATATTAAAAAGACTGAGTGAACATAAAGAGCAATTTGAAAGATTGGAAAGAAGAGTAACAGAGCTTATGGGAATGAAAGACACAATAGATTAGATTAAAAATATATTAGAGGTATTTAAAAACAGATTTGCAATAGAGGAGGACAGAATTAGTGAGTTAGAAGACAGAGCATCTGAACTTGAAAATACAGAAGAAAAGAAAGAGAAAAGAATGGAAAAAAATATTGAACAGGGTATCAGGGAATTCAATGACAGTGTAAAATACACAAACATATGCATTATAAGTGACCAAGAAGGAGAAGAGAACAGAAAAGGGTCAGAAAGAATATTTGAGGGAATAATGACCCAAAATTTCTCAACCCTTCTATCAATATTCAAGAAGGACAATATAGTCCAAATAGAATAAATCCAAATTTACCTACACGAAGACACATAGACACCTACTATTCACAATGCCAAATGCCAGAGATAAAGAGAAGATTCTGAAAGCACCTAAAGAAAGGTAATGTATTACTTGCAAAGGGGTCTCAATAAGATGATGCACCAATCTCTCATCAGAAACCATGGAGGCTAGAAGGCAGTGTTATGATGTATTTAAGACACTAAAAGAGAAAAAAGTCTAGCCAAGAAGAGTTTTTTCATCTGGCAAATCTGTCCTTAAAAAATGAGGATGAGTTAAAGTCTTCACAGACAAAAACTGAGAGAGTTTGTCACCAAGAGATGAGTTTGCAATAGATATTAAAAAGCGTTTTACAGCCTGAAAGGAAAAGACAAGGTTAAGAGGCTTAGAGAAGAGCATACAAATGAAGATTATAAGCAAGGAGAATGAAAAGGGTTAAAAGACAGACAATAGTAGGATACGACAATGGAAAGCCAAGGGATAAAATAGACAAAGTAAGTAATGTTAATGGATTGAATTCACCAATCATAAGATATAGACTGATAGAAAGAAAGGATTAAAAAAATATGAGCTGCCTGTATGCTATATACAAGTGACTCACCTCAGATATAAAACACAATCAGATTGCAAGCAAAAGTTTGGAAAAAGATATTTCATGCAAATTGTAACTAAAAATGATCTGGAGTAGTGGTACTAATATCATCCAAAAGAGATTTTAAATGCAAATCTGTTATAGGAGATAAAGAGGATTATTATATGTTAACAAAAAGGGCAATTCATCAAGAATAAATAGTATGATAAATATTTATGCACCTAACCTGGATGTCCAAAGATACACGAGGCACACACTGTCAAAACTGAAGGGAGAAATGTACATCTGTACAATAACAGCTGTAGACATTACTACATGACACTCAGCAATGGGTAGAAATTCTGGACAGAGTATAAATAAGGAAACAGAGAGCTTGAATAATATCATTCATGATCTAGACATAACAGACATTTATAGAATACTACACCACAAACAATAGGATATGCATTCTTTTCAAGTGCTCATGGATCTTTTCTCTCTCCAGATAGACCACAGATTAATGTCAGATGTCAATTAATTTATATATATTGAAATTATACAATGAAGTTGTGGAAATCAATAACAGGCAAAAAGGAAAAATTCACAGACATATAAAGATTAAAAAATACACGCTTGAATAACCAGTAGGTCAAAGATGAAATGGCAAGAAAAATGAATAAATATGTTGAGATGAATGAAAATGAGAAAAAACAACAAAACATAGGATACAATGATGATAGTGCTAAGTGGGAAATTAATAGCTATCAATGCTAACATTAAAAAAGAAGAAAGAGCTAAAATCCAAGACCTAGCTGCACACCTGAAGGAACTAGAAAAAGAACAGCAAACTAATCCCAAAGCAAACAGATAGAAAGAAATCACCAAGATTACATAAGAAATAAATGACAGAGAATTTAAAAATTTAGAACCAACAACACAGAAAAACTGGTTCTTCGAGAAGATCAACAAAATTGCAAACTTTTATCTAGAATAACAAAGAAAAAATGAGAGAATATGCAAATAAATTAAATCAGAAATTAGAAGATGGACATTACCACTGACATTGCAGAAATAAAAGAGATTATAAGAGGATACTATGAAGTACTATTCACCAAAACCTGGACTACATTGATGAGATGGACAATTCCTATAAACACAGAAACAATTCATACCCTAGAAGAAATAGAAGCCCTCAAAAAACCAATAATAAGAAAGAAATTGATATATTCATGTAAAACATTCCTAAAATGTAAAGCCTAGGACCAGATGCCTTGGCAAATGAATTCTACAGACCATTTAAAGAAAATCCAATACCAATCTTGTTCAAACTCTTCCAAAAAGTTGATCAGGAGGGAATGCTCATTCTTTGAAGCCAACATTATCCTAATACCAAAACTAGATAAGGATCTATGAAAAAAAATAACTTTCAGATCAATTTCTACAATGAACATAGATGCAAAAATCCCCAACAAAATATTTGCAAACTGAATCCAACAGCACATTAAAAGAATTATACATTACTATCAATTGGGTTTTATACCAGGTATGCAAGGGTTGTTCAACAATACAAAACCAATCAGTGTACTTCACCACATTAATAAATGGAAGAAGAAACATCACATTTTCCTCTTAATGATGCAGAAAAGGAATTTGACAAAATACAACATTATTTCTTGATTGAAACACTCTGAAAGAGAGGAATAGAAAGAAACTGTTTTAATATGATAAAGTGCATATGTGAAGAACACACAGCTAACTTTGTACACAGCTTTCCCACTGAGATCGGGAACAAGACAAGGATGTCCACTGTCTCTACTGTTGTTCAATATTATGCTGGATGTTGTAGCTAGAGCACTTAGGCAAGAAATAGAAATAAAAGACAGCCAAATGGAAAAGGAAAAAGTAAAATTTTGCTATTAGCTGATATGTTCTTATACCTAGAAAATCCTGAACACTCCACAATGAAGTCACTAGAATTAATAGAAAATTTCAGCAATATGGTGGATAACATGATTAATATGCAAAAATTAGTAGTGTTTTTATACACAACTAATGAGTAAACTGAAAAGGAAGTAAAAAAAAAATTCCACCTATAATAAGGACTAAAATAATCCTATATTTAGGAATAAATGTAACCAAGGACATAAAGGACTGTATTCAGAAATCTATAAAGCTTTACTAAAAGAAACAAAATAAGGCCTAAATAAATGGAAGGATATTCCCTTTTCATGGATTGGAAGAATAAATATCATTAAGATGCCAATTCTACTGAAAATGACTCACAGATTCAGTTCAAATTCATTAAAAATTCCAACAGACTTTTTTTTTCAGAAATGGAAAAGCCAATTATCAAATTTAAATTGGAATGATAAGGGAACCCAAATGGCCAAACATATCTTTAAAAAGAAGAAAAAGTTTGGAGAACCCAATTTCCCAACCTTGAAGCATATTACTTAGCTACAGTGGTAAAAACAGTGTGGTACTGGAATAAAGATGTACAGATTGACCAATGGAACTGAATTGAGAGTTCAGAAATAGAGTCTCATATCTATGGTCACATGATTTTTGACAAGGCTGCCAAACCCACCTGTATCAGTTTGATTATTGTTTATGAATTCCAAAAGTAGATATTGGATTATATTTGTAAACTGGTTTGTTCCTCTGGGCATGTTAGATTATATTGGATTCAGAGGTTTCACTTTTACTTGATTAAATAATAATTAAGGCTTTGGGCCACTTCAGTATGATGTTGAGTCCCCACCCCCTTGGTAAGCAGACACTCAAAGAAAAATCACATTGGAGAGAAAGGAAGTGAGAGTTTTGATCCTGGAGCTAGGGAAGTAAGCACACAGAGAAGCAAATATGTCTGGAAGGAGAGAAGACTCCATTAGACATGGCAGAGGCCCCGGGAAGAGAGATCAGCTGTTCATCTGAGAGTCTACACCTGGCCTTGTGGAAAGAGCAGGGCAGCTGAGCCCTGTGAAGAGAGCAACCCAGGAAGCCTGAAGGTAACTGTAAGATTCTACCCCAAATAAATACACTTTATAAAAGCCAACAGATTTCTGGTATTTTGCATCAGCACCACTTTGGCTGACTAATACACCACCCATCTGGGTCAGAAGAGTACATTCAATAATGGTTCTGGGAATACTGGAAATCCATAGCTAAAAGAAAGAAAAGGGATTCCTATCTCATATCTTATACAAAAATTAACTAAAAATGGATCAAGGACCTAAATATAAAAGCTAGAACCATAAAAAGTCCTAGAAGATAATATAGAGAAACTATATAAGGCCTACTGATGTTGCACAATCGAAGCCCTAATCATAATTTAATCATTCCCAGGTACAGACCAGTTTACAAACATAATCCAATGTATATTTTTGGAATTCATAAACAATGCCAAATTGCCACAGAAATATCTTCAAGATTTTGTAATAGGTTGTGGTTTCTTAAACCTTACATCCAAAGCATGAGCAATTAAAGAATATATAGATGAATAGGCCCTCCTTAAAATTAAACACTTTTGTGCTTCAAATGACTTTGTTAAGAAGTTGAAAAGACAGCCTACTTAAAGGGAGAAAAATTGAGAAACCACATATGTGTTAAAGGTTTGATTTCCATGTTATAGAAAGAGATCACATAACTTAAGTATAAAAAGACAACCCAATTTAAAAAAATGGACAAAAGACATAATAGACATTTTTCCAAAGAGGAAATACAAATGGCCAAAAGAACATGAAAAGACACTCAGCATAACTCGCTATTAGGGAAAAGCAGATCAAACCTATAATGATATATCACTTCACATCTTACAGAATGGTCATTAGAAGGAAAAAAAAAAAACCCAGCAAACACAAATTCTGGAAAGGATATGGAGAAATGAGAACACTCCTTCACCCTAGGTTGAAGGGTAAAATAGTGCAGCCTCTCTGGAAGACAGATTATTGGTTCCTCAGGAAGCTAAATATAGAACTGCCATTTGATCCACAATCCTGCTACTAGAAATACATTCAGAAGAATTTAAAACAAGGATGTGAAAAGATATTTGCATACCAATGTTCATAGGGGCATTACTCACACTTCTTAAAAATGCAAACAACTTAAGTGCCCCTCAACTGATGAATGGATAAACAAAATGTGGTATATACATAGGATGATGTAATTACTATTCAGCTTTATGAAGAATGAAATCTGTAGGGAAGGCATATGACAACATGTATGAATCTTAAGGATATTATGTTGACTGAAATAAGCCAGACACAAAAGGATGAATATTTTATGGTCCCATTCATATGATCTAAATATAATGAGAAAATTTATGAAATTAAACTATAAAGTGTAGGTTAGTAGGAGACAGAATGTGGGTCAAGAAGGGGGAGCTGATGCTGAGTGAATGTAGATTGCTTAATAAGATTGATTGTAAATGTGTGGAAATGGATAGAGTTGATGGTAACACATTAAAGTGAGTATAACTAACACTGTTGATTTAGAAATGTGAGTATGTTTGAGATGGGTAGTGTAAAGAGGTTAATGTTACTTAAAAGACAGCTAGAGTGTAAACTATACTGTAAACTGTAGTCCATGGTTGTTAGGAATGCTTCAATATGTGTTCATCAATTGTAACAAATATACCACACTAATAAAAGATGTTGTTAATGTGGGAAATTGTGGGAGGGGGGAGGGGCATATGGGAATCCCCTATATTTTTTAATGCAACATTTATATAATCTAAAGCTTCTTTAAAAATAAAAAAATATTTTTTAAAGAAGGCTAGAGGGTAATCTAGGGACCATATCATATAGTGATTCCAGTGGTAGATGAGGGTTGTAATTAATAACATAAATACAAGAATGTTTCTCTATTAAAATGTGTTAAGAATATGGTGATACATGGGAGAAATATAACTAATGAACTTATAAACTATAATTAACAGTAATATTGTAATGTTTCTGTAGCAAAATCACAAAATACCAAGTGTAAAAAAAA
>JAQZBX010043325.1:0-21711 GCA_029593785.1 Cabassous unicinctus | reverse complement strand
CCTTCTCTAACAATTTCCACATGCATTTGTCTTACAATGGTTCTTTCCTCTTGTGACTAAAGAGTAACCATTGTGACTAAGATTAGATGCCTGTGGCTCACTGCCATTCCCAGATTCGCCGTGGAAAATATTTGCTGTTTTGGCCATCTGCCTTATTAAATGATCCTGGATTTACAAAGATTTCAAGTGCCAAGAAATAAAGTACTCTGAATTGCTCCAGAAGGAGCTTTCCAAACTGATGGCCAATGCATTATTAAGGTGCCATAAAACCACCAGGAGAAGACCCCAAGCACAAACAGGTCTAATGGGGGGGAGAAGACCTAGTTTGAAGGCTTACTCTATCATCCTGCCCACTGATATCCCTTCTCTTTATTGAAGAATGTTGTGCTAATGGCAGTGGCATTGAACTGGAAGGGAACTGTGAAAGATGCTGCAAAATAGAAACTAAATTTTCTGGAACGCCTGTTCCTTTAAGCTGGTCTAGAAGACATTGAATTCTCCCTCCAGGATGCCAGTGTGCCTCATGAAGTCTTGAAAGTGTCTTACGATTCTGTTAGCCAGACTGGTATCTGTCTTTACCACAATAGCCTAGAGGGAAAGGCAGTGTTGCTGCTGGGGACGGAGCCCTCATATTTTTAACAATTCTCTTGATGATAAAAATGAGGCTCAGAGATATTAGGGCCAGGAATGAGTAAACAGAATGTGGCAGGCGAAATTCTAAAGGGGCCTTCATGATTCCTGTCCCCTGGTATATAGGCCCCGTGTAATCCCCTCCCCTTGTGTGGACAGGACCTGTACATATGATGGGATAGTCACTAGGTGATTAGGTTTTATTATTTGGTGAGGGTGACAGGATTTTGCAGATGTAATTAAAATCCCTAATCAGTTGATGTTGAGTTTATCAAAAGGGAGATTACCCTGAGTCTAGAGATCAGAGAGATTCTCCTTCGGCTTTGAATAAGTAAGCTGCAATACTGTAAGAGAGTCAAGTGGCATGGCACTGAGGGGGCCTCTAGGAGGTGAAAGCAGCCCCCAGTTGATAGCCAGCACGCAAGTGGGGACCTCAGACCTACTACTGCAAGGACTTGAATTCTGCCAACAATGACATGAGCTTGGAAGAGGATCCTAAGCTCCAGAAAGGAATGCAGCCAGGCCAACACCTTTCTTTCAGTCCTGTGAGACCTTGAGCAGAGAACCCAGCTAAGCCGGATCCAGACACCTTGGATGGTGTTTAAGCCACTAAGTTTGTGATAATTTTTCTGCTGCAATAGAAAATGAATACATTCCTAATGTTGGGATGTAAATTTCAATAGTCGGCAATAGAAGGAGTTTAGAGGCCTATTTAATAAATTCACACCTACCATCTTGTGGGAACCTCAAAGACAAAGGCAATATTTAAACACCAGACAATAGAAAACTATTCTTCTACATTTGTTGCAGACCCTTTCTGATTACAGTGGCCATTTATCAAGAATAATTTTATCTGCACAGGTAATATATCCCAGATATTAGTTTGACTAATATTTCTTTTGGCAAGGAAAAGAAGTCACAGTGTAGTCCAAAATATTTCATGAGATATCAGTAAATATGCCTTAAGAAGTCCAATTTAGAAGAAGCAGGGGCTGAGATGCTTCTGTTTGACTTTCTTTTGCATCAGGACTATCTTTCCTGCTTATGTATTGCTTACCTTATTTATGCTCTAACAAATTCATTTTCAGAAAGCAAGGACTGAGAAATGGGTATTGAGTTCCATGAACAGCTTTTGCTGATCACTCTGTCACACTCCATGTAACAGGAAAGAAATGTTTCAGGTTGATTCAAGTTTTCCTCACATAGAGTGCTTGCTTACATGTGATGATTGCATCAAACATCTATGTGGTTGAGGAAATTATAATTTCTTGTGGTCCAAGATTTGAAGATTGTCTTTTGCTATAGATGGAGAAACCACTGGGATGATGTGAGAAGAAATTGAGAATTTTGAGGATCTAAAAGTGATAAGAAACCATATAAAAAGCCTTAGTCATAAGGGGTTTAAGCCTTTTGATATGGATTTCCCAAGTAGCAATGAGCCCTAGATTAGAATTATCCAGTTTTGTTCGAAGTGAATGGGCCCAACAGATATAACTCAAAAGGAAGCAGAATTGTAATCAATATAAGAGGTTACAACAGTTTCATCTTCCTAACAATGAAATGAGCTGCTTTGTGAGATGAGTTGCCAATTTCTACAAGTGATTTGGCAGAGGATGGAAGATCACCAGCTATGAAGGCTATAGGGCAATTTCTTAAACTGCATGGGAGTGTGAATCCAATGAACAGTAAAAGTTCCTATTTCAATTACAAAAGTTTTTATGATTCTAAAGTAAAAAAGAGTCAACAAGTTAAAGAGAAATCCTATACCATTGCATGCTTGCATTGTGGCATGATTTATGACATGATATAGCCATCACATCATATATTAAAGGAACACATTAATGCCTTCTTATTCCTTAGCTATACTACAACCTTGACAATTTGTCCAATCTCTCGATGGTGAAGGGGGGAAGAACACCCCAGCCACAGTTTCTGGTATTTACGGCCTCACCCTGAGAGAGTCATACATGGGGAAGGTAATTAAGGAAGGAAAGAGAACAGACATTCAGATGATGGAATATAATGAAACACATATAACTTTACTAATCTCCACTTTTTGTGCAATGCTCTGGGAAAATCTGCCTCAAACAAGCAATTTGGCAAGTAGCTCTGATGAAGAATGACCCTCAATATCATTTTCTTGAGAAAACATTAGTACACTGGGCAGCAATGTGCTCCTTTCCTCATAAAACCAGTTATCTCTTCTTCAGAGAATTTTCACATTTCTCAGTTTATTTTACTAATACCTGTCTCCCTTATTTTATTCCAAACTCTATGGTGGTTTTGACCACCATCCCTAGTACTTAGCGAAGGATCTCAGTGTTAAATAAAAAATGTGTTACATGGTGAATAAATGAATGAATAAGAAATTAAAAGGACAGGAGGCATACCTCATTAACATTTGCTAAGGTGCTGGTCTAAAGGCCTCTTCTTTCTCTCTCAAGGCAAGAGATGTTGGTGGTTTAGATTAGTGTATAACAGTGGAGATAGAGAAAAGTAGAAATATATGTTATATTTATGTTATATTTTGTAGACAGAAGCTATAGGACTAACCCATGGGTTGCTGTGGAGGATGAAGATGGATGAGTTAAGGACTCTAGTTTGTGACTTAGGTAACCAAGTGGATGGTTTATTGACATAGGGACCACTGGGAGTTGAACAGGATTTGGATAAGTTATCGAGCACTATGTAAAAAACCACTCCCAAGACTTAGCAGTTTAAAACAACAAACATTTACTATCTCATAGTTTCTGTGGGTCAGGCATCCCAGTGTGGCTTAGTTGGATCCTCTGTCTCAGGGACCTTCACAAGACTGAAATCAAGGTGTCAGCAGCAGCTACAGTCAACTTAAGGCTTAACAGAGGCAGGAGTTGCTTCTAAGCTAATTCACATAGTTGTTGGCAGATTTCAGCTCATCGTTGGCTATTGGCCAGAGGCTACTCTCACTTCCCATGGGGCCTCTCCACAGGACAACCCACAAAATGGCAAATTGCTTCATCAGAGTGAGCAAGCAAGGAGAGCCAGAGAAAGTGTGAGCAAGATGGAAGTCAGTCTTTTATAACCTAATCTTGGAAGTTGCATCCCATCACTTTTGCTGTACTTTATTCATTAGAAGCAAGTCACTAGGTCCTGCCCACACATAGGAGGAGAAGAGTACACAGAGATGTGAATACCAGTAGATGGAGCTCATTGAAGGCCATTTTAGATGCTCTCTACCAAGGGTTTGGACAGAAAAATCAAGAGTTCCTGGTTTTTTAGATGCCTTAAGTTTGAACTTAAGTGGCCCTCTGAGATATCCAAGAAGAGGTGTCAAGTAGGCAATTGTCAAGATCCATTAGTCTGGAGCTCAGAGGGGAGGTTATGGACAAGATATAGAACTTTCAGCAAGGGCAGGCTATATTTAAATTCATGGGAATGGATGAGACCACCCCAAAAGAAAAGAGAGAGAATAGAGAAAGAGAAGTAGGAATCTGGTTTATGACCAAGTTTTGGGGAACCCAACACTTTTAGATGAGGTAGAAAAGGGAAGGAAAGGAAGGAAAACTGAGAAGAAGTGGGTAGAAGAGAAGGGGAAAAGAAACAAACAAACAAAAACCATTGGTGTTGCAGAACCAAGAGAGAAGAATGTAGAAGAATTAAGGAGCAGACCACTACATGAAATGTTGCTGAGAGGTCGAGCAAGATGAATACTGAAAAGTGACGTTATTATTTGCAAAATCAAAAAATGGAACCAATGTAATTGTATATGAACAGGAGGCCAGGCAAAAGAATCACAGTATATGCATGCAATGGAATACTGTATACAATTTAAATGAATGAAAAATAGAGACACTCGCATCAACATGGAAAAATCTCAAAAACATGTTAAGTGAAAAATGGCACTTGCTGGAAAAGATACTATTTAAATGTTAAAGATCATCTAAAGCTAAACATATATCCGCATAGATCCATTTGTATATAGGAATAATATAAAAGCAAGCATGGGAATTTTAAATGATCCTTGAGTGTGGTTATAAAGCAGGCTAGTTTAGGGAATGTAAAGAGGAATCTGGGACCTGGCAGAAAACCACAGCTGTGAAACACGTGGCTGTGGGAACCAACCCTGAGAGAAAGACCCCACAAGATGGCTGCTGGAAGAACCTTGCGAGAATTTCCCATTTGGAACGGGATTTCATCTGGAATCAAGGAAAAGCCCTGGATATTCCAAGGGGCTTTGCCATTGGACCTCCCGGGGGTATTGATGGGTGGAGTAACCAATCAAAACAGCAGAGAGCTGGGACTCCTCCCCCGAACATTAACAAGGGGTGGGGTAATTAATTGGTGTAAAAAGCAAGCGCAGAAGTTAAATCAACCCTTCTTCCCCCTATTTTTCCCTTTGTCTCCCTGCCTGGATTAGCATGCAGGTACACCTGGGGACTTGTAGTCTGTAACTCAGCCCTTTTTACCCCTTTTTAGCCCTTTTCCTCTCTTTGCCTGGGCCAGCCCGCAAGTATACCTGGGACCCATAACCTGTTATTTTCTCCCATTTCTCTTCTCTCAGTTTCTTAATAAACGACTGGCCTAACTAAACTGGCATGTACTTCAAATTCTTTTTTTGTAATATAGCCAAGAACCTAGAGAAAACCCGGCAACAGTTGCATCTGGGGGAGGGAGTGGGGGAATGTGATCAGGAAAGGGTACCCAGCAGACGCCCCATTATCTGTAATGTATTATTTCTTTTAATAGCCTAAAGCAAATATAGTGACATTTCACAGAGAAAAATTTAAATTAACAAAAATTGACACAGTTTGGCAGCCATTTCAAGGGTGGTGTGAAATGCAGTAGGCTAAAAGGGACTAAAGGGAGAAAAGGAGGTGAAGAAGGGGAGACTGTTATTATGAGAAGTTTTGACCACCCTCTGACTGACCTTGGGAAGGTTATTTAATTTCTCTGAACCTCAGTTTTCTTATCTGTAAAATGCTGTAAAATGTATTGTGTGTATACATACTCACATATGCACACACGCAGATGCACACCCATAGATGAATGTACTGCAAGAAATAAAGAAATTATATTTATTATTCAACCTTCAGGGTGAGGGCTGAAAAAAGGATGATCTTTCAGAGCTTAGCCAGAGTGTAGATTACCGATAAAAGAAATGGAAATGCAATGGGGAAGAAAAGGCAGGGAATACTGCCAGATGGTATTCAGATCTGCCTGTGTTACTACAAGAGAAGTAGCAGGGAAAAGGCCATCAGAAGCCAGCCAAGCTTTTTGACTTGACTGTAGTTATGTGACTTTACAAAAAAAGCAATCTCCCAGTCCTACCCTCTCCATCATTGATCTTCCCCCTCCCTCCCAAAGAAAAACGAAGAAAGTCAAAAAGAGAATGGGCACTTCTTTAGCAACTGTGTAGCCAAGAAAAGGCAGGCTGAGGCAGGAGCCTAAAGAAGATGATCATTGTAGTTATGACCAGGATGGGAAAGGTTAAAGTAAGCGGAAAGACCCTGAATAGAAAGTTACGGGGAGCTAGTGCTATAAGGAAGGAATGGAACAGAATTCCTAGAGACAGATGTGGGCACATTAAGTCCTAAGACTCTTTTTCCAAGTGCCATCACTGATAGTCACTCAATGACTGTCCTACTATGTGCTCAGGCATTGTTCTCGGCACTAGGGAGACAGTGAACAAGACAAAGTCCATGTCTTCACGAAGTTTATATTCTAGTGGGAGGGGACAGAAACAATTTTTAGAAGAGCGCTGTAGCCATTGGGCAGTTTGATGTAATTATGAATTCCAAAAATATAATTGGATCATGCTTGTAAACTGATCTGTTAATCTGGGCATGATTAAGTTGTGATTAGAGTGTTGACTGGGCCACGGCAGTAGGGCGTTGAGCCCCACCCCTTGGTGGGTGGGGAATCAAATATAAAAGGCATGGCAAGAACAGAGTTGAGGCAGTTTTTGAGAAGCAGCTTTGATGTTGGAAAGAAGGCCCCGCGAGAAGAGAAGTGAGCCGTTCGCCTGATCGTCTACAGCTGACCTTGTGGAGGAAACAGGAGCTAAGCCCGGAGAGAAACGCAGCCCCGGGAAGAGAGGAACCAAGAAGCCTGAACCCTGGGCGAATGTCGGCAACTGTCTTGCTCCAACACGTGGCAATGGATTTTGGTGAGAGAATAAACTTATGCTTTCTGGCCTGGTAACTGTGGACTTCTATCCCAAATAAATACCCTTTATAAAGACCAACCCATTTTTGGTATTTCATATTAGCACCCCTTTGGCTGACTAATACAAGCATATATATGGTAACAGAATAAAAGTTTTTAAAAATAATCCATGGACCCACAATATACAAACAGTGAACCTTAAGTCGAACAGTGGACTATAGTTACTAGTACAATTATAAAAATGTGCTTCCCTCAATTATAATAAATGTGACACACCAATGCAAGGTGTTGGTGTTGGGGTGGTGTATGGAAATCTTGTACGTTATACATGATTGTTCTGTAAACTCACAACTCCTTTAATAAAGAAAAAATAAGAAATAAAAAAAATTTTAATTATAAGCAGTGGCTAATTTAAAGCTATAGAAAAATATACATGAGTGCCAGGGTTGGGAATTTAAATCCAGTGAGGACGGACAAACTCACTGATAAGGTGAATTGTGACCTATGTAGGGAAGAGTCCAGGAGACAAGGGATGACTGGGCAGGGCTGAACTTCTTGTGATTTCCAGCACAAACAGGGATAAAGGACAAAAGGAGATGTATCCTGATGGTTTCAAGGCAAATCAATAGTGGCAGCAAGGCTGTGAGTGTGGGTGGGGAGGGGAGGAGGGGAGGGAGGCAGGGTGATCCAGCCACGTGCACACAGAGCCCCAGGGCTCCTTCTTGACTCTTTGATTTGTCCTTATAGGGAGTTTGAGCTGAATAACCTTCTGAAAGCCAAGATGGAAGCAACAGAAGAAGGAACATGTTGCTGCTACATGAGTGGACTTGTGTTGGGAGAAACTGGATAAAGAATGCTGTCATCAGAGACATCAGCACAGGAGAGAGCCTGAGTCCTACGGGAGATGACCAGGGAGACATAAGGATCCGGGCTTTCAGAGATATCATGTGGCTGATGCCATCTTGAGCATGATGGAGAAGGCCATCATGGGTATTCCATGTCCCAGCCTGACTCCATGTTGATTTAACAGCATAAACCCAAGAGTGAGCTGCCCCTGACAAGGGAGAAAGGAAGGTGCTGAATGAATCCATAAGTATTTTATATTTAGGCTCATTCCTGAGAGAAATCCCAGCACTGAAAATATTTGATGTGTGTCTTTTAACAAGTAATAAATGGGCCTATCTACAAAGGAAGGTTCAACTCAGCAACTTTCCTGGGCTAGCAAATGGGCTCCCCGTCATGCACAAAGCCAGCAATTCTCCTGAATGCAGGAAGACTTTTAGGGAAAACAATAGCAAAGCTAGCACAGTGCTTATATTGCGCCAGACACTCTCTCTCCAATGTGCTTTACATACACTGATGCCCTGAATTTGTTCATGTAAACATTCATATTGCACATGTTTCCAGCCTTCCAAGAATGCCTGGTTTGGGGGAGGGGACCTTGGAGATTTTCTAATCTAACCTTTTGATATGCAGGGAGGAAACTGAGGCCAAGGGAAAGTCTTACTTGCCCATGGTAACACAGCAAGTTAGCACCAGAGCTGGGACCCTAACCCCAGCGTTCCAGCACTCACTTCTATGCACTTTGGCTATGCTGAAGCTCTTGCCCAGAAGCAGGGTGCTGCTCTGGGAGAAAGCCCGTCAAGGCACCAAGCAAATGTATACGCTCAAAGGACCTGAGGCTCCAAGATGCTCCAAGGGGGAAAATCAGCATATATGGCTGATTCAGGACCTCTCCTGACTGCTGGCCTAGAAATATCCCAGAAACTAGCTATGTCTAAGTTTGTAGGGTCAAAATTTTAATACTAGACAGGTACTTTAAGTGTCCAGAAAATGATATTACCAAGGATCAAAGAATTGTTTCTTCATATATTTGGGAGGAAGGTGGAAAGCGGAGCAGGGGAGGTTTTTCCTTATGAAATCTGTATTCTCATGGGTCATGAAGAACTGAATGAAATTGGAGCAAAAACTTAATTATTCATTAATATACATAGGTTTGCTTAATGTTTGACCTTGTTCCTTTAAATGATATTAAGAGTTATTTTAGGCCTACAATGGTTGTTTTGTCAACAATATCTTCTGAAAGTATGTTTCAATTCACTTCTGTAGATCAGCCATGTACACAAAGATTATATATATTTAAGTGAAAGGACTATTCAGTCCCCTGAAATTCATAGGTTATAGAGAGAAGGCACATAAGCACAAATAACAAATCATCTGAACACTGCTTTTACATTTCCCATTTGGAAAAGAAAAAGAAAATTTTTAAAAAGGTAAATCTGTTATTGCTTTCAGTTATTAATTATAGAACAGGTTTAAGGATAGGAAAAAACACTCTCAGCCAAATAGCTCTCCATTCCATCAATCAATCGAGATGAAGGACAATTTGATTTTAGGCAAACTGATGCCTTGACTCATGAGTATGTCTATGTGTGTTTTTTGTTAGTTTTGTTTTAATGGACAACCAAATTATTAGTATAGTTAACTATGAGTAGACAGACAAGCTCAAGGGATTCCTGAATGGCATATCTTATTGTTATCTTAGGTAGGAGATGCCCATCCCAAACTGTTTCACTGCAATACGGATTTTAAAACTGATGAAATATATGTACATGTTTATGGAGAAATGCTAGGAATACAGTTTATAACCAGATTTTACTAGCACTTTTGGCATAAATTTTCTCAATATCCTGAGAACAAGGTGGAGAAACATGACATGCATGATGATTTGTTTTGCTGTATTCTTTTAATTGTTGAAACATTATACACAAAGGGGGTTGATTAATTGAAATCCTGCAGCATTGGTACAATGCAGGAATCCATACAGCATGCATTCATTCAATATTGATTTATACTCTGCAATTTCCTTTTCCACCTGGACACATATATACACAACTAGACTACATTTCCCAGAGTCCTTTGCAGCTCAGTGTGGCCAAGTGACTGAGCTGTGGCCAATGGAATGATGCATACCATTTCCAGGCCTGAGTCATGAAAATCTCCCATTCATAGTCCTTCATATGTTACTCACCTTCCAACTGACTAGAAGGAAGAAAACCAGAGTACAACTTAGAAGTTATGAAGACAAGAGAGCCATGAAATGAAAAAAGCCAGGTCCCTAGATTATCCCTGGGAGAAGAGCCACCCAGCCAGAAATTCCTACAATGGTTGGTTGTGTGAGCAATAAATAAAACTTTACCGTGTCAAGCCAATACAATTTCAGGGTTTATTGGTTACAGCAGCTAGAATTACCTTAAACAATAAGTAAATTCTTGCTATACGCAGAGCACTGTGCTAAGGGATCTGGAGGACACAAAATCCAGATAACTTTTTTACTTAAAGAGCTAATATCTAGATAGGGAGATAAATGCTGATATTCATAATCCAAGAGAGTGTGATAAGTAACATAATAAAAAACAGTGCAGTGGTTAAAAGCATAACTTCTGAAGCTAGATGCCATGTGTTCTAGTTCTAGATCTGCCACTAATTGACTGTGTGACTTTGGGAGAGTTAATTTCTCTGAACCTCAGTTTCTGCATATGGAAAATAGGGACACTAATGGGACTTATCTCATAGATTATTGTGAGGATTTAATTTAGTCAATATATTTGAGCAGTCCCTGGCACACGGTAAGTGCTTAAAAATGTTACCTTCATCATTATTATGAGACAAGGGGAGGAAATGAGGTCACATCCAACAGAAAAAATCAAAGAAGTTTTCCTGCAGATATCCTTTGAGCTTGGTCTTGAAAGATGAGTGGAATTTGGACATTTAGAAGCAATGGCTTGGGGGCCATGTTTTCAAGTGATGAAGAAAAGCACACATACAGGATGGAAACTACAGGACAAGTGATAGACAAAGTGACTGGTCCAGTTTAGCTCTCGCCCAGGGATCGTGCAGGGGAGAGGAGGGGTCAGAGTCTAGAGGTACTGAATACTATACATTGAAGAGTTTGGACTTCTTTCAATAGACAATAGGGAGTGATCGAAGGTATCTGATCAAGGGAAAGGCTTAGTCTGTACTGTATATCAGGAAGATTAATCCAGTGGCAGAGGGCAAGCAAGATTCAAGAGTGGAGAGAGAGAGAAAGAAGAGACTGGTTAGGAAGGTAGGAATATGTGAAAGTGGGAGATGATTAGGAAGATTTTCTGGTGATCTAGCTGTGAGTTACTGAGGACCAGAACTAGGAAAGTGACACTGGGAATGAGAAAGATATGAATTAGGAGACAAAGGCAAGGGTATCCAAGTCCGTGTGATACAGGCCCATAATCCATTACCTGCAATTCTGACATTCGAAAAACATCTGTAAGCTCAAAGTTATGCCATAACTCATTTGGCAGTAAAACTTGACCTAACCGATGAGATCATATTAATGGCCTTTATTTCTCTCCCTTGGTGTGAATATGATTGTATTTTCCTGCCAAAATATGACAGTGCTTAATACGTGATGCTGTTCCAGACCCTGCTGGAAGTGTTATCTAATATATGTTATATATAAAACACTCCTGGCCCAAAGGTTTTAGGTAAGGGTCAGTGTAGTAAAATTTATATGGTGCTTTTGATTTATAATGAACATTTTCATTATATTAGTTACAAAACTTCTGATAGAAGAGCAGATATTGAGCCTCAAATTTTTCATCTATAAAATAGAAATAAAGAGATTAGAACACTGCCACCTATCTGATCATCAGCAGATCCAGGGCTCAATTCAATAAATACTTTCCAAATGCCTACCGTTTGCCGGTCACTATGCTAACCTGGGATAAATGCGTAAACTATCCTGAGTCCCTTTCCATCTAGAGCAGGAGTTCTTAACCTTTTTTGTTCCATGGACCTCTTTGCCAGTCAGGTGAAATGAATACCATGATAATTTATTTATTACATACATTCATAAGTGAAGGAAATGCTAGATTTCAGTTAGAGGTCAGAAAAAATAAAGATAAGTTGATTTTTTTTCAATTCAAGCTCAGACCCCCTGAAATCTTTCCACTGACCCTCCAAGGGGTCTGCGGACCCCTGGTTAAGAACTCCTGATTTAGAGCTGTGGCTGTACACTGTGAACCCTCCCTTCTGTGAGCCCTCTGTTGGCTCATCCATCGAGAGAGGAACAGGACCCCAAAATTTGTATTTGACCTAGCAACAGAGAACTACATGATCCTTAGTCTCCATTCCCTAGGAATTATAAAAAGCATTGTCAATAGTAAACAAATTGCCGGGGCGGGGAGAGTGGGAGGGAGGATTTACAGAAGAAAGCAATAGTTTTACACCATAAGCTTCTTCCTTATTTTTGGATGACAGGTCCATTACCCTTCATTGGCCTGAACAAGCTTTTCTGTGAAGAGCTGAGTTTGATGTTTCTTTGAGATATAACTGGTTTTTTTTTTTTAAAAAAAAAAAAAAAGGAAAGAAAAGAAAGGGAATTGATAGTCCAAGACTTGAAATGAGGACATCTGAAATTGAGCCTGCTCATAAAATAAGACTGCAGGGATTAACCAGTTTCTGACTTACTTAGAAAGGCTTGCTGTAAACACAGCCACAGGCAGGAAGTCTGGCTTCCACTGCATGGTCAGGGCTGTGTGCAGGTTATGTGCTCATAATACATTCCTTGCTAAATTGTCTGTCTGTTGCTGCTTCTATACATTTAACCTTGTAGAAGAACTCAACCAGTTTCAAGGGGCCAACCAAGGAAACAAGGAAGCAGAGGCAAGGTAGGGTGTTATTGACTGAGCAAGTACTAGAAATCAGAGCTGGAAATGGACCAGAAGCTGCAAGGCAAGCCAGTAAGGAAGCATACACAGCGATCCCAGATCAGGGCAAGGAAGGATTCCAAAGCTAGGTCAATCAGCAAGAAGCAAGAAGATATAAATAGGACTGGTATATGGGGCAAGCACTATTCTAAGGCAAACAATAGCACAGTGAATGGAGAAAATAGAGGAAAGGGGTGAAGCTCAGGAGGTCAGATGCAAGTTCTGGAGAAGTGAGATCAAGGTTTGCCTCTGGTGAGAGGCTTTGACCTGATTTGTGGGAAGGCTGGGTCTTCCCCCTAGTGTGGACAGTCTGAGCTCCATGGCTGGAGTCATCTGGGAAAATCTCCCTGGAAGAAGGAATGGTGGAGAGTAGAGAAAGAGAGAGGTGGCTTCTACTATGGGCTATGCTTTGGTCTATAGACTTTGCCTTCCAAAAGCAGAGTTCTCCATTTATTGGCAATGTGCTCTATATGATTAAGTATGGGAGGAAATTAACCTAAATAGAGTTTTTTTTAAGAATAGTGCTAAATATATTTTCTCTTCTTTGGCAAGCCTTCCTTTGTGTTAGGAGTAGGAGTATAGTTCTCAAGGTCAAATATGCAAATTAAATAATCTATAACATAGATGAAAAGGAATTAGATAAAATAAATCTCCCTTCCCCAAAAGCTTTCTGGAGAAACGTAATTGCAGGGTTGCATTAGTCATGGTTTTTCTAAAAAGATTGCAGAGTTTCACTATATAAAATCAATTGACTCCCAATTTAATGCACTCTAGTCTGCTTAATGCACATGGTAAGTACACTAACCACATTGAGTCTCTCTCCTCCAAATCAACCACACTTAATAACAAGAACATTGGGTAGCCCACAAACCTTCATAATTTCCCTTTCAATCCCTTTGACTTAACTCACTCAATCACCACATCTCCTATTTCTCTCCAGTGGCATCTTGGTCTTATCCTCCACTTTCTTCTTTTCTACTGACCTCTTCAAACATAAGTTCCCAAGAAGGGGTATGGTTTCCCCTCACATCACACTCTCACCCGTCAAAGCCCTGATACACAGTCTAATGAAACTCAGGTCTTCTTCTCTAAGCAAAATTGTCCTAATATCATTCCTTCTTTGTGTATCATTCTTTACCACCACAAGTAAGAACAACTATTCAAAAAGCCATGAACATCAGCAGAGGGGTTCTTTTTCTTGTGTTAAAATACAGTCCCAAGGAACATGGTAGCTGTGGGCCTTTGGGGATCTAGGCCACAACTGTCTTTCTACTCAGCTTCTGTACAGTGTGTAGCTTTTTTCTTATGCTTGTTGTTGCCTCATGGTTGCAAAGTGGCTGCTGTTCTTTCAATACTGTGACCATGCCCCAGGCAGGAAAAAGAGGTAGGGTGATAGGCAACAGCATTCCCTGAAGTCTTACTGTATAACTTTTACCTACATCTTAATGGTCAGAATCCTATCACATGGCCACCCATAAAAGCATAGGAGACCATGAGAGACCAGTCTGCTTTCCCTCTAACTCATGACATTCATCACTCTGTTCTATGAGCAGTAAATTAATTGGGTTTTTTTTTATAGCATTTCGATTTTACAATGCCAAGTGGATGCTACCTGACCAAGTGGTTACAAATTATTTTTAATGTGACACTCCAGTTGTTTCACGGGTCTGGAGGCTCACTTCTGCAAGTGAAAGGTTTGACTAGGTTTGAGTTAAGTGACAGGATATAGGTGACCCTGCCTGGTTGGCACCCATTTCACAGAGAATTAAACTGGAGGTTGTGGAAAATAAGGAAAAAAAAAGTTCTTCCCTCAGTTTTCAGTGTTATGGAGGGAAAAGGAGAAAATTAAAAA
This sequence comes from Cabassous unicinctus, assembly GCA_029593785.1. Taxonomy (NCBI): domain Eukaryota; kingdom Metazoa; phylum Chordata; class Mammalia; order Cingulata; family Chlamyphoridae; genus Cabassous; species Cabassous unicinctus. Next base: position 7,338 of record JAQZBX010043325.1, on the reverse strand, counting down.
GTTGATCGATACAAGAAATGCATACTCAATTGTGTGTATGTAAGTTTCAGGAATTACAGAGAGCTGTGCCTGGATAGCTGCTTAAAACATACAGCATCAAGTGCTCCATGATTTTATTGGGTAGAAACTTTAGTGAAAGCAACACTCGTGTAAGTTCTGCAGACTGTGACAGGGACGTGGGATATAAAGACCTAGAGGTGCAGCTATGATGATTAAATTGCAAATGACCCCTCCATTTCTCAGCAGAGATCAGTATAAAATGCCATTCTAGAAAGTGAAAGACAAATAAGTTAGCTTGAGAAAGACTCTGATTGGACCCAAAGATATATAAGGAACAGTGAGAGGGGGACAAGGTTTCTTTGCTGCATTTCTATAACAGGTGACACTATACTTGGATTTTGAAAAAAAAAATTTTATCTTGGCTTTGTTGTTTTTTTTTACATAAATTTTATTGAAGTATATAATGCATATGCGTTCGGACAAAAGGATTGATCTTAAGGTAGACTAGCATTAGCAAGATTTCCATCTCCAAGTTTAGGACATTTAAGGATTCTTTGCTACCCCACACCCCATGTCATAGTCTTCTCTCTTGTCTGAGCACAGCAAGAGTAGCTGACCTCATGAAGCAGCTCTGCCCACCCCAACCCCCCCACCCATTTCTTGTTGCTGCTTCTTTATCAGTGACACGCTGAAGCCCAGTTGACAGCCATTACCTGCGCTACCAAATCTGAGGCTGGCGTACTCTGGAGGAAGGTGTGCAGCAAATCAGAGCAGGCACTTCTCCCTTCTTGGCTTAGGGACCAGATAGGAAGATGAGACCTGGCTCTAGGAAGCCTTTTGATAAGCACATTCTGTGTTTTACAAGAAAACTAAGAAAAGATATTTTAAATAATACACCTGAGCTGAGGACCATTTTCAAAGTAGTACTTGATATATGGTTTCTATTAAGTCAGTTCTATAAGGGTTAGTTCTCAGTGTACCATGATGCTTCCTGATTTAGGTAATGGGCTTAAGAGAATATTCATGTGATATTTTGCTGACAACGCCAAGGTGGGGGATGTAATTAACAGCTGGAGAGATGCAGTTGAAATAATTTTAAGTTGAATTTTTGCAGGAGTACAAACATGACGCAGGTCAATGACAACAAGTCTGGGTCAAACCATAAAGGAAGGAAAAATTAAAACTTCTGAAACCAGCCTATGTCAAGTACATGTACTAACAGTATTTGTTGATAGAGCAAGGTAAACTCTGAAGAACTCATTATTAAGGTCTGTAAGCTTCTTGGTTGCCATCAGTAAAGATGACCTTATGTTTAGCAGGAGTAGAGAGTTGTCTGCATGGGGAGAGCCAGGGACAGCTCCCGTTCCAAAATATTTGCCTTTCCTGCTCCCAGATGCCTGGATGTCCACCATTTGCAATTCATTACTTTGTATTAGGTATTATCTGCCTGTATTAGTTATCTGTTGCTGTGTAGCAAATTACTCCAAAACTTAGTGGCTTGAAACAACACACATTTATTATCTCATAGTTTCTGTGCATCAGGAGCCTGGGAGTTGGCCTAACTGGGTCATCTGCTTCATGGTATACAGTGAGGCTGAAATTAAGTTGCCAGCCCAGGGTCTGGGGGTTCATCTGAAGGCTCACCGGGAGAAGGATGCGTTCCAAGCTCACATGGTTTTTGGCAGGATTCAGTTCCTTGTGGGCCATTAAACTGAGAACCTCAGTTAATCACTGGCTCTTGGTCAGAGGTCACCCTCAGTTCCTTGCTATGTGGACCTCCCCAATATAGCTACTTGCGTTATCAAAGCATGCAAGTCAAAAAGGCAATAGAGAGGGTCTTTTAGCAAGTCAGAAATCACCATCATTTGTAACATAGTCACAGAGGTGACATCCCATCACTTTTGCTGAGTTCCATTCATTAGAAGAAAGTCACTAAGTCCAGCCCACACTCAAGGGGAAGGGATCACATAAATGAGCCAATACCAGGAGATGGAGTTAACTGGGGCCATGTCAGAAGCTGCCTACCACATCACTCCTTGATGTCCTGTTTTAACATGCTTGCACTCAGCAGAGAGATAACATATGAAGCACCTCAGACCTTAGTGAGAATACATTTGTCAGGTTTCTTTAGATTCAGGAGGAACCCAGGTGAAGGCTGGACACCCAGGAGGTGGAGGGAGCTGAAAAAATGGTAAAATGTCTCAGAAAGGGTTGATGGGCAATGAAGAAGCTAATCCTAGCCTTCCACTGATACAGGAGTTAAGAGGATAGGAACAGACATCACCAGAGCTTGAGAAAATAGTCTGGGGTCAAGTAAATTAAATATGAGTCAGCAAATTCGTACTGCAGCAGAAACAAAGTGAGCTTGAAACTGAGCTGGAAAGAGCAATATAATACACAAAGGCTGTAGAAACAAGGCTTACCAACTATTCCCCATTGGTGAGATCTTTGGGAGACTGTAAAATTCTGTCCCTGACCACAGATGTAAATGGCCTGATGACTCCTCAGGTGAACATGCAGAAAATAATGAAGGTTGGGAATACAATGGAAGAAGGACACAATAAAACCTGTGTGACCTTTCCTAGAGAAAGCAAAGGCTTTGAAACACCAACAAATTGGTGATTAGAAAGAAAAAGAGAGCTATTTTTCCGTTTTTTTGAGAGACAATTTCCTGAGAATCTGAGAGACTTAATCGACTCCCTTTCAACCATAAGACCACTGTGAACTAAGGCACTCCAGACCCAGGTTCAGTAGCTCTTTCACAAACCGACGTTTTATGGGGGAACCAGACTCACTGGCACCCTAAACACCTACCTACTCATGCAGCAAAGACAACTGTACTCATACATATCAGCACAGTCCCATCCCTCACTAGTTCGTGAATTTTTCATGATCTTTTCCACTTCTGTGTCTTTGCTCAGGCAGTTTCGCCAACTTAGAGTCCTTTCCTTTCTCATCCTTCAACTTCTCTCCTATCTACTTCTTCTCTTCTCCCCAATAGAAGGCTTCCACATCAATAAATTCCATTTTTTTCATGACAAAATAGTAAGTTACAAATACTCAGTGTACATGGTTATTCTCCCAAGAGACAATATGTTTCCCATTGTAGTAGGACATGAATTCTGCATTGATTCTTTGGCAGCAGCCTTAACATGGGTTCCATAGATTTGTCTAATCCATCCATATATTTTTGTCTAGCCTTACTGGTTACCAGGGAAAGAAAATCTTTAGGGGATGCTAGGTATAACCAGTCTCATAGCTGCTCTCCACTCCTACAAGGAATTAGAGGCTAAAAGCAAGTGACAGGGTTAAGAAAAGGTGATAAACACATGTAATGAGTAGACGGGAACAAGGACCAATACCCATTCATGATAAAAACACTCAACAGACTAGGAATAGAAGAGAACTTCCTCAACCTGACAAAGAGCACCTATAAAAAATCCACAGCTAACATAATATTCAATGGAGAGACATAATTGCATAATTTCTGCCTAAGATTAAAGACAAGGATGCTCACTTCTGCCACGTCTATTCAACATTGTACTGGAGATTCCAGCCAGGGCAATTAGGCAAGAAAATGAAATAAGCGGTATCCCGATTGGTAAGGAAGAAGCAAAACTATCTCTGTTGCAGATGGCATTATCTTGTATATAGAAGCAAGCAAGGAAATTGTGGAAATTGCCCGAAGGCACAGAAATGGCATTAGTGAAATGACAGCAAGGTTGTACATTTATGTAGCATTTTACAGCTTCCAAAGAGCTATGTATCATTTCATCTTCATAGTACTATTATTCCTCTGTCTTACAGATGGCAAAACTCATACTTAGAAAGTAAAGTATTTGTTACTGTACCCACAATTACTAAATGTTATAACTGCCACCCAAGCTTATGCCCCAGGACTCTACTGTTATGGCTGCTTGGTTTCTTATCTTTTAAGAGCAAATGATACAATAGAACTTTCTGCGATGATGAAAATATTCTACATCTGCATTGTCCAGTATGGCGTTCACTAGACCCAAGCGGCTATTAGATACTTGAAATGTGGCCCATGTGACTGAATAACTGAAATTTTTATTTTAGCTAAATTTAAATCAAAATAGCTACATAAAACTCATGGCCAGCATGTTGGAGAGTGCAGTTAGTCCCTGCTCTGAATCAGATACTCCTCCTCACCTTTCTATCCTCGGAGCGCCAACCCACATGCCGCTCTTTATTGACTGATGAGTAATGTGTGAAGCAGCAGGAAGGCAGACAAACCACCCCTGGACGACGATTACGAGTTGCTGTAGGTCCTCAGAAACATCAAAACCACATCTGCGATGTAGAAACACGCAAGAGTTTTCTCATTAAACAAAAACATAAAGAAGTGCTTTCCTAACAACTATAGCTTAATAGTCATTGAGAGGGTGTGGGTGAGGTCAGAAATAATAGAGCTTATGTTTAAGTGACTGTATATGTTTTTCCTCTCACATCCACTCCAGTGAATTCTTACTTCTAACTCTACCCCTACAGATTTTCCAAACAATTTGCTTGTTCTTCCTCAAATACCTTCTTCACATTTCCACCTTTGTACCTTGTCTTTAGATGTCTTTTCTGCTGGCAATGTCTTCTTCCACCTATACAAGTGTAAACATGGCCACATTCTGCAAAGCCTAACTCAAATCTACTATCTCCTGGAAGACTTTCTTGAAGGTCATTTTCATGCCTCACTTGAATGTCATCTTATTCTTCATCTGTTTTGTTTGTAACATTTAGCATTCTGACCACATATTATAGTGTTATGTGCACATCACCTCTCCAGTTAGATGGAAGGTCAGTAAACCATGGCCTGTGGACTAAATCTGGCCCCTTCCATGTTTTTGCAAATAACGTTTTACTGGAACATAGCCACGCCTTTTTTTACATATCAACTATGGATGCTTATATGCTACAGTGGCAGAATTGAGTAGCTGCAACAGAGACGATCTGACCTGCAAATCCTAATATATTTCCTATCTGGTCCTACACAGAAAAAGTTTGCCGGCCCTGGATTACTACAAGCTTCTTGAATGAACTACAGGAACTATGTCAATACTTTTAAAAAAATCTTCGTAAGGTCTAGAATATTGCCCTACATGTAGCAGTAACACCATATATGTTTTAGATGATTTTCCTTTTTACAAGGGTTTAATTGTGATATCTGCTTATGTATAGCACTGTTTTCTTTGCAAACATTATCCCATCTAATTTCTCGTTTACCTGTCAAGATAACTTCCTACCACAGAGAAAGCAGGTGTCATCATCCACATTTTACACAGTGAGAAACTAAGGAACATAGATGGGCTGGCTTATGGACACAGAGCTAGTAAGGAGGTGGCAAAACTGGATCATAAGCCCAGATCTTCTGATCTCTGGCTCAGTGCTATGTCATTCTGCCTCTCTGCTTACCTGCATTCCCCCAACTTGAACTAAGATGTCAGTGGAACCCAAAATGTAAACACAAAGACATCCAGTTAGTAAACTCATGATCATGGTCCAGATAAGCCATGTTTGTTTTTAATGGAAAAGTCACAATTTTTAAGAGAACCTGTCATATAAAAGTATTTTTTGTTTCTAAACTCAAAATACAACTTAAACATTAAATGCAAAAACTTAAGATGTCAAAAGCTTTCTTGAAAAATATTTTTTCTCTGAAAAAAATGAAGGAATTTTTTTTCCCCAAAACTTCAAAAGATACAAAAAATACATATTTCTCACACTGCTCACACTGGTTCTCCTTGCTCTGTCTTTACAAAGGCAGTCGCTCCCTCTGTTTCATTCAACATCTTCAAACAGTTAACTTCAAGTTAGCAGCTATCAGATTAAACCATACATAAGAATAATATGCCCCAACGGTGTATGCATTCTTCCTAGACCAAGTTTCTCTAATTCAAGTCCATTATCTGCTCAATGACACCTCTTTAGTATTTGGTATCGATTGTTTACACAGTTGATATGAAACATTAAAAAAAAAAAAAGTAGTGGTGAGAAGACAGGACATTTGTTTTATGTCTTCCTGTAAAAACCTCCTGGCTTTATTCTGAATATATTAAACACTAGACACATGAATTTTTAAACAATATTTGTAATGTCTTTGCATTTACAATAGATAAGTGCATTGTTTTTGATACAGAGATCAGAATTTATTTTTAATACCTCTCTCTCTGAAAGGAATCACATTCTTCATAATTACAGACAGTTTACTTCTATATGCCCAATGAGAAGAAATAGATTCATTTTTGAGCCTCTTGGAGGTATTACAGTCAGCCTAAATTATGTAAGCCATTTAACATAAATGAAAGGTTTCTCCATAAGCAGGAGTCTCTCTGAGCCAGAGGCCATCCTATTGGCAAAACACATATCATAAGTATGCACTCAATTCTCTGTGGACACCCAATAAATGTTTGCAGACTGAAAAAAAATAAGTCTTCATCTAAATTTTTAAGCAAAAAAATGAATATTTTTAAAGTCCCTGTGATAAGGGTTATTCAAATGTCTGTAAATGCAGAGACGTGAGCCAAATGCAGGTGTGACCCCGTTTTCTGGTTCATCACAGCAAACCAGCCATTTAGACACCCAGGCCTTTCTGCCTGCCACTCATGCTCAGCACTTCTGGTGGGGAAAGGCCATTGGGCTGGACCTCAAATGACAGTTATTAGGACACTGAGCTACTCAGTTGTCTTTTACAACTGCTTTTGTGTACTTACTTATACTCCTAAGAAAAATGAAGCAGCTCTTAGCCCAATTCCTCTGATTCTTGAATGAGCCCAGGACTAAAACTGGACTGTGTACTCAAACTGGGCTTCTCCCAGCCTCTGCCTTGATTCCCAGTGTCAGCCAAAACCAATGATACAGGCCACCTGGTGTTGAATGCTGGTTCTGAATCCTGGTTCTGCACTGCCATGTGAACTTGGCAAAGTATACTCTCCTCTCTATGCCTCAGTTTCCTCAAGCATAAATCAGGAATGATAATGGCACTTTTCTTAATTCATTCATAGTTGGACCAGTACCTGACACAAAGAAAAGTCCTGCTATGTCAGCAAATAGAAGTAGCATCAGCCTGCAGGGAGTGGCTTAGGATGAGTCAGTCTCCCTGAGTCAAGGGTAAACCATGCAAAGTATATTTTTGATGCCTTCTCATCTCCTGTTTCCTTCTCAGTGTCTCTCTCTTAGTGGTGAGTGCTCCCACCCTCCTACTGCTCTTGGGGAGGGTGGGCCTCATACTGTGGCCACAGACAGACAGATCCTTACTCTTAACTGATTGTCACCAGTTCCTGCTCAGAGTTTAACAATATCACAGATTTTTCGCTACACCCTGAA
>JAQZBX010043324.1:0-21713 GCA_029593785.1 Cabassous unicinctus | reverse complement strand
ATAGCCTCCCTGCCCAAGGCCCTAGGAAGCGACTCTACAACCAATTACTGTGTCCAGTGCCCAGTTTTGAGCAACCAGCAGGACAATCCTAACAATCCAGGTCGAGCCAAAAATCAAAGAGCTATGGTAACTCACAGCATCCTGCCACTAAAACCCTATAAAAGAGAAAGAGATTGAGCATCTGAGTAAACTACATCCTAACCAGATGCCTAAACACCAGCAAAAAATTATGAGCCATACTAAGAAAATAGAAGACATGGCCCAAGAAAAGGAATACATCAAAGTCCCAGAAGAGATGCAGAATTTGAGAGAACTAATCGGCGAGATATGCACAAATTTCCAAAATCAAATTAATGAGTTGAAAGACAATATAGTTAAAGAGATAAATGACATCAAGGAGACATTGAGCAAACATAAAGAAGATTTGAAATCCTGAACAGAAAAATAACAGAGTTCATGGGAATGAAAGACACAAAATGAGGTCAAAAACACATTTGAGGCATACAACAGCAGACTCGAAATGATAGAAGAAAGAATAAGTGATACCAAAGACAGAGCAGCTAAAATTGAAGAAAGAAAAGAACAGAGAGAGAAAAGAATGGAAAAAATTGAGCAGGGGCTCAGAGAGTTGAATGACAACACAAAACATAACAACATATGCATCATAGGAGTTCCAGAAGGGGAAGACAAGGGAAAGGGACCAGAAAGAGTATTTGAGGAAATAATAGCTGAAAATTTCCCAACTCTCATGAAAGGAATGAAATTACATGTCCAAAAGCAAACCGTACCCCAATGAAAATAAATCCAAATTGACCTATGCCAAGAAACATACTACTCAGAATGTCAAATGTCAAAGATAAAGAGAAAATTCTCAGAGCAGCAAGAGAGAAGCAAACGATCAGGTAGAAGGGACATCCAGTAAGACTTAGTGCAGATTTCTCCTCAGAAAGCATGGAGGTAAGAAGACAGGGGTATGATACAATTAGGAAACTGAAAGAAAAAACTGCCAGCCGAGAATTCTTTATCCAGTAAAACTGTCCTACAAATATGAAGGTGAGTATAAAATATTCAGAAAAAAAAAGAAACTAACAGAGTTTGGAAAAAAGAACCCACCTTTGCAGGAAATATTAGTGGAAACCTTAGAACGTGAAAGAAAAAGACAGGAGAGAGAAGCTCAGAGGAGAGTACAGAAGAAAGAATAGGAGAAAGGATAACCAAAAGAATAAAAAGAGAGACAAAAACAAGATGACATATGAAAACAAAGGAAAAAATGGAGGAAGTATATAGTGCATTTACAGTAATATCATTGAATGTGAATGGATTAAACTCCCCAGTCAAAAGATACAGGCTGATAGAGTGGATAAAAAAACATGAGCCATCCATATGCTGCTTACAAGAAACTCACCTTAGACCCAGGGACACAAACCGGCTGAAAGTGAAACGTTGGAAAAAGATACTCCACATGAATAGTAACCAGAAAAGAGCAGGGGTAGCTATACTAATATCAGACAAAACAGACTTTAAGTGTAAAAAAGTTATAAGAGATACAGAAGGCCATTATATATTAATAAAAGGGACAATCCACCAGGAAGATATAACAGTCATAAATATCTATGCACCTAATCAGGGTGTCCCAAAATATATGAGACAAACTCTGGCAAAACTGTAGGGAGAAATAGACTTTTCTACAATAATCATTGGAGACTTCAACACCCCACTCACATCATTAGATAGAACAACTAGACAGAAGATCAACAAGGAAACAGAGAACTTGAACAATATGATAAACAAGTTAGACCTGGCAGACATATACAGAACACTGCATCCAAACTCAGCAGGTTATACATTCTTCTCAAGTGCCCATGGATCTTTCTCCAGGATAGATCACATGTTAGGTTACAATTCAGCTCTCAATAAATATAAAAAGATTGAAACTATACAAAGCACTTTCTCAGATTACAATGGAATGAAACTAGAAATCAATAACAGACAGGAAAAAAGTAAATTCGCAAATGTGTGGAGACTGAACAACACACTCCTAAATAAATAGGTGGGTCAAAGAAGAAATCGCAAGCAAAATCAGTAAATATATTGAGACAAATGAAAATGAGACCACAACGTATCAAAACTTACAGGATACAACGAAGGCAGTCTTGAGAGGGAAATTTATAGCCCTAAATGCCTATATTAAAAAATAAGAAAGAGCTAAACTCAAAGATTTAACTGAACAACTAGAGAAACTAGAAAAAGAAAAGTGAACCAATCCCAAAGCAAGCAGCAGGAAAGAAAAAATAAAGATTAGAGCAGAAATAAATGAAAATGAGAACAGAAAAACAATAGAGAAAATCAACAAAACCAAAAGCTGGTTCTTTGAGAAGATCAATAAAATTGACAAACCCCTCACTAGACTAACAAAGAAAAAAAGAGAGAAGATGCAAATAAATACAATCAGAAATGAAAGGGGGCAAGTTACAAATGATCCCACAGAAATAAAAATAATCATAAGAGGATATTATGAGAAACTATATGCCAACAAACTAGACAACCTAGATGAAATGGACAAATTTATAGAAACACACAAACAACCTACACTGATGCTACAAGAAATACAAGAACTTAACAAACCAATCACATTTAAGGAGATTGAATCCGTCATCAAAAATCTCCCAGCAAATGAAAGTCCAGGACCAGATGGCTTCACAGGTGAATTCTACCAAGCATTTCAAAAAGAATTAACACCAATCCTGTTTAAACTCTTCCAAAAACTGAAGAGGAGGGAAAATTACCCAACACATTTTATGAAGCCAACATCACCCTAATACCAAAGCCAGATAAAGATTCTAGAAGAAAAGAAAATTACAGATCAATCTCTCTAATGAGCATAGATGCAAAAATTCTCAACAAAATACTTGCAAATCAAATCCAACAGCATATCAAAAGACATATACAGCACAACCAAGTGGGATTTATTCCCGGTATGCAAGACTGGTTCAACACAAGAAAATCAATCAATGTAATACACCACATTAACAAATTGAATGGAAAAAAACATATGATCATCTCAATAGATGCAGAAAAGGCATTTGGCAAAATCCAGCATTCTTTTTTGATAAAAACACTTCAAAAGATAGAAATAAAAGGAAAATTCCTCAATATGATAAAAAGCATATATGAAAAACCCACAGCCAACATCATATTCAATGGGGAAAGGTTGAAAGCTTTCCCTCTAAGATCGGGAACAAGACAAGGATGACCACTGTAACCATTGTTATTCAACAGTGTACTAGAAGTTCTAGCCAGGGCAATTAGAAAAGAAAAAAAAAAATTAAAGGCATCCAAATAAGAAAAGAGGAAGCAAAACTCTCACTGTTCACGGATGACATGATCCTGTACTTAGAAAATCCTGAAATAGCCATGACAAAGCTACTTGAACTAATAAACAAGTTCAGCAAAGTGGCAGGATACAAGATCAACACACAAAAATCAGTATGTTTTTATACACTAATGCTGAAAAACCTGAGGAGGAAATCAGGGGGAAAATTCCATTTTCAATAACAACAAAAAGTCTCAAATATCTAGGAGTTAATTTAACCAAAGAAGTACAGGACTTATATGCAGAAAACTAATAAACAATGCTAAAAGAAATTTTAAAAGACCTAAACAAATGGAAAGACATTCCATGTTCATGGATTGGAAGAATAAATATCATAAAGATGTCAATCTTACCCAAACTGATTTATAGATTCAATGCAATACCAATCAAAATCCCAACAGCTTATTTTACAGAATTAGAGAAGGCAATTGCCAAATTCATCTGGAAGGGTAAGTGCACCTGAATAACCAAAAGCATTCTAAAAAAGAAGAGCGATGTGTGAGGAATTTCACTGCCTGACCTTGAAACATATTACAAACCTACAGTGGTCAAAACAGCATGGTACTGGCATAAAGATAGACACATCGATCAGTGGAATAGAATTGAGAATCCAGAAATAAACCCTCACCGATACAGTCAACTGGTTTTTGACAAACCCACCAAGCCCATGCTAACAGGGAAAAAAACAGTCTCTTGAACAAATGGTGTTGGGAGAACTGGATATCTATAACCAAAAGAATGAAAGAGGACCCCTATCTCACCCCCTATACAAGAATCAACTCAAAATGTATCAAAGATCTAAATATAAAAGCCAGGACCATAAAACTACTAGAAGAAAATGTAGGGAAACATCTTCAAGACCTTGTAGTAGGTGGTGGTTTCTTGGACCTTACACCAAAAGCATGTGCAACAAAAGGATAAATAGATAAATGGGACTTCCTCAAAATTAAACACTTTTGCACCTCACAGGACTTTGTCAGAAGGGTGAAAAGGCAGCCAACTCAATGGGAAAAAATATTTGGAAATCACATATCTGATAAGGGTTTAATACCCAGGATATATAAAGCGATGTTACAACTCAACAATAAAAAGACAAGTGACCCAATCAAAAAATGGGCAAAAGACTTGAATAGACACTTCTCCAAAGAAGAAATACAAATGGCAAAAAAAACACATGAAGAAATACTCAACATCACTCATGATTAGGGAAATGCAAATCAAAACTACAATGCGATATCATTTTACACCTATCAGAATGGCCACTATTAAAAAGACAGAGAACTACAAGTGTTGGAGAGGATGTGGAGAGATAGGAACACTTCTTCACTGTTGGTGGGAATACAGAATGGTGCAGCCACTATGGAGGACTGTTTGGCAGTTCCTAAAGAAGTTGAATATAGACTTGCCACGTGACCCTGCAATACCACTACTGGGTATATACCCAGAAGAACTGAGAGCAGTGACACGAACAGACATCTGCATACCTATGTTCATAGCAACATTATTCACCATTGCCAAAAGTTGGAAACAACCCAGGTGTCCATCAACAGATGAATGGATAAACAAACTGTGGTCTATTCACACAATGGAATATTATGCAGCTGTAAGAAGAAATGAAGTCATAAAGCATATGACAACATGGGTAAACCTGGAGGACATTATGTTGAGCGAAGCAAATCAGACACAAAAGGACAAATACTGTATGAATGCGTTAGTATGAACCAAATATATTGTATAACATATTGTTTGATTCAAAAAAATTTTTATATGTATCCATTACATTTAATTGAGAAATGTATATATTTATTCATCTGTGTTTACTTTTTAGTTTTTAATTGTTTTTATTTTCAATTATTAAGTGTACAAAATAAAGTTAAAAAAAAAGAAAAACAAAAAACAAACAAAAAAATTATTTAGGGGAGTTAAAGATAAATTTTATTTTTTAAAGACAAAAAAAAATAGAAAGCATTAGAAAATGTCCTGACATGGGGTAAGGAATATATGTTAGCTTTTAAGAATTCTGCTTAATATTAAAGGTGATCCAATGTTCCCCCTAAGTTACAATTTCAAGGCACCAGTTTCAACTGAAGCTCCCAAATCTTACCATCTGGCATAGGTCTGTATATATGACCAGTGTACTAACAAGAATGCTAGAAACAGAGTTGCAACATCTACTTTTCGGTTCATTGGACTTACCCAGAACAACTAGCATGGAGGTGAGGATTGACAACCACCATACCAAGGAAATGAGAGAGCCTACATTTGCAAGCAAGATAGTCCCATCCATCGGCTGTATGGTATCAAAGCCCCCTCTCAATTAGAAGTGGAGTGAGCCTCACCATCCCAGAATCCTCAGGATTGGGGAATGAACTGTAGACTAGAGTGGACTTACTGGTATTCTACTATAGACTTATTGTGATTCTAGCAATGGAAGAAGTTACGACACTGATGTGGAGGCAGTGGCCACTGGAGCCCATTGAGTGAAAGAATTAACAAATGAACAAGCATAGAAACTCTCAAGTAACAACTAAAAAGTATTAGTTTTCTAGGGCTGCCATAACAAATTACCACAAACTGTGTAGCTAAAAACAACAGAAATTTATTCTCACACCATTCTGGAGGCCAGAAATCCAAAATCAAGCATTGGCAGGGCTATAGTTCCTCCAAAGGACCTAGGAGAGATCCTTGCTTCTTCCAGCTTCTGGTGACTCAAAGCATTCCTTGGCTTGGGGCTGTATAACTCCAGTTTCTACCTCAGTCTTCACATGGCCTTCTCTCTGGCTCTTATTCCCTTTTCTTCTCTTATAAGAACACTTTTCATTGGACATAGGGCCCACCCTAATCCTAATCTTGATATCATATCAAGATTCTTAAATTAATTTAATCTGTAAAGACCTTTTCTCCAAATAAGGTCATATTCACAGGTTCCAAGTGGACAGCCAACCCACTACAGTAGGATATAGTAGAATCTCAATCATATTTGCAATTAGAGGAACAGAGAGGGAAAGAAAGAAGAGAAAGAAAAGATGGAGAAGGGAGCAATAGAATGCATCATACATGCTAACTGTGGTTTAATCTGGGTATGAGATCATGGGTGACTTCTACATTCTTCCAAGTTTTCCTAATTTCCTATCCACAACAGACAGATGATAAATCAATCTAAAATTCATGGGAGAAATCAATGCATTGAAATTATCTCAGGAGGTTTATAACAAAATGCCACTGTAGTAGAAATTTGCTGTGAGGAAAAATTGTTGAGGGAATAGCTAATCAACCAATGCTGTTAAAACATTTGTTTGGTTTTGGTATAGACAACCTGTGGGCTTTGATTGAAACCAAGTTTACTCACTATACTATTATTTTCTCTTTGGGCTTTCAGTTATTAAGATCGTAAGAAGACTGAAGAACGTTTGTAACTCAGTAGTTAAGTGCCTGCTCGCATGTATGAGGTCCTGGATTCAATCCCCATTACCTTAAAAAAAAAAAGATCCTAAGAAGACTTTACATTTGTAAGTTAATGTTCTAACATCTCCAAGGCCTTTTTGGTATATGTTGGGGTGTGTTTGTTTGTTTGTTTGTGTTTCCTAAAGAAATTCTGGATCTCCTGCCTATGACAGCTGAGAATAAATGCATAATCCTATTTTTAAAAAGAGAGAGTTTTAAATGTTACATACAACTTGGTGTATTTATAACTTCCATTTTCATCCAAGATAACTGGGTCACAGTTATAGAAGAGCCTGTTGTCTTGGTGAATAGCTGTGATAAGTTGGAGTTCAGAGCCAAGGAAGAACAAAACTACTCTGAGTAATAAGGAGGAGATAAGTATGAGGGGCCCCAGATACTGAGAGAGAGCAGACTGGAGCCAACTACTCTGAGCACAGAGTGGGAGAAGGAGAGATTTTTTAAAAAGCAAGCATCAGAGAAAGATAACTTTGGGAAAAAATGTTAAAATGGGATTTCACTCTGTTTGCTCTAGGGTGCATGAAATAAACTTTTATCTCCTCCTCAAAATCTTCAGCCAGCTCTACCTTGTTCTCTAATGCTTTTACGTGAGATGATTCTTTGAGGGGGCTTTAAGAAGAGAAAAGGGGAGCAGCTGACATCTGAGTTACATAAACTTTATAAAGAAATTAGGAGATGCCACTAAAAACCCCATGCACAGAGTTTCTAAAGGGTTATAATTTCCTCTTATTTCAAGATGCACTTCATTTGGGGAAATGTCACCATTTAAAAATCTATCCAAACAATATAACTGATTACAATGGAAAACCATTTGTAAGAGCTATAACAGCTCACATACAGAAGCCAGCTCATTGGCAAATGGATGCTTCCATCTGAAAAGCTGACAAGCAAAAACTGCCCAAGAAATGATCAATTCAAGACTTAGAAACTGAAATTAATTTATTGAGGGTGAAACTATTTTTTAAACACTTTAACTGTGAGTTAGCAGAGTGAGTTAAAAATTAATTTTAAACCACTTTCGTTTAGTCCAAAAAGTATTGAAAAGACTCCCAAAAGCTTGCTTTTGAACTTGTTATTTAAGCCCATTAAAGTGTGTCTTATTAACATCATTTAAAAAAACAGAACAAGTTTTCCTCCTCAAATTTTCCTTTCAAATAGGCAGTTCTCTACATATAAGCCCTAAATAGCTTCCTAAGACCCAGTGATACAATCATAACAAATAAATAATCTGGGTGGGCTGGAGACAAAAGGTTCAGAGAGTTGGTCCTCTTCCTTTTGTTAAACCACAGAATTCTCTACTTCAATTACAAGCCCACAGGTCCTGATGAAGACAAGATAACTCAATACAGCGTTCATCAATTCTCCCATGTGAGCAACAGAATCATAGAATCCTCCCATTATCCACTCTCTTGCTTACAAGAAGCACACAGACACAGTAAATGTGTATTCAGTTCAATGATCTTTGGTATTTTTTGTTGCAGGTACTTCAGAAGGAGCATATTTAATAATATAAATAATTTATTTTACTAAGACTGACATCTTGGATAAAATCCAGCAAAGAACAATACCACACATGAAAAATTCCACCATTCGTAGGTAAATTATTTCTAAGAATTCAGTGGCAAACGATAGATATCTTGGCCATCAGCTTACATACCTCTAGTCTGGCAAGACAAAGAAGACGGCAAATAGTTCCTTCATATCTGCCTTGTGACAGTTTGAATTTGGAGAATTAAAAAAATAAAAGATTATGTTTTTTAGCTAATCCATTCCTGTAGTGTGGGACCCCTTGATTACATGAGATTCGGTTAAGGAACCTTGATTAGATCACTTGAGTAGATTGTTTTTTGATTGGACTACATCAGTGAGGCATGACTCAGATTGGGTCTCTGCCCTCTTGCTGGGTCTTATATAAACTGAGAACACACAGAGAGACACAGAGAAAAAGGGAGTCCTGCCATTTTTTACCCTGCCATGTGTGAGAGAGGACTCAAGGATTGCTAGCAGCCAAAGCTGAAGCATGAAACCCCCAAGAGGCTGGGCCCATGAAGCAGCTCAAGGCTGGAGAGACTAAACATATGCCTGATCACCCACAGCTTAGCTACAAGAGAAAGTAGACAGAGACCAGCAGACCTGCCATCTTGCTGCACCATGTGGCATGATGCCAGGATCACCAGTAGCTAACTTTGGTGAGAAAGGATCTCCACTGATGCCTGGATTTGAACATTTCATGGCCTCAGACCTGTAAGATTTTCTCCTAATAAAATTCCCATTATGAAAGCCAACCCATTTCTGGCACTTTGCATTGGCAGCCTTTAGCAAACTAAAACATGCCCTAAGGATCTGCTAGACACACTTCTGAACTGCTCCCCAAATTTACTATGGGAACTCTGCAGAACAGAATTGATGCATATATTTCACATACAAGTACTACATAGTTAGTAATTGTAATATAAAAATTATATTAAAACTGTTTCAAAGTATTGATGTTTGGGGATTTGCATGTGTTCCTCATATATTTTGTAAGTGGAATCTTTTGGGTCTGTTCTTTTTTCATGCCACACTATAAGAAAAGATTAACTTGGAAACTGGTGGTGGTGGTCTGACAACCACCCATTCAGGAAATCCGGGTGTTTGAAGGAATTAAAACTTCTCAAGATCCATACAATATGCCCAACGTGGTCCTGTTCACACTTAAATCCTGGATAATCTGGTAAAGATTGCTGTAGGTGGACTGACTAATAATGCTTCAAGTTCTAATTACTCAATATAGGAAATAATGGGTTCATGTAACCATCCTAGATGAGTTTTATAAATATGTCATGATAGTTCAATCCTATGGGAAAGGATGTCTCTATAAATTTAGAAAGATCAAGAAATCATTTTAAAATTGAAATCAGAGTAAACATCAAAAAACAGGTAACACTTAAGTGTACTATGAGACATGTATTCAATGGAATGTTTCACAGAACTTACAAAATTATGTATATAAAGGCCCTGGCCTGATTAAGACAGGCCTCCATCCCCTCACAGAAGCTTTGAACAACCAGCAAGAACTGGTAGAAACATCTTTCTAAAAGCTCCAGAAAACAGTTGAAGGATTGCAGTAACAGGGAGAGCACTGAATCAAGAAAAAGACCACTTAAAAGCAGTAAGAGCTTGGCACCCTAGTTAGCCCCTCTCCCATCTCTTCATGGGCTTGGGGTGGAGCTGACCCATGCTCCCAGTGTGGGTCCCTGGTCCCAGTTCCAGAGGGAGAAGAGTAACCCTCATGTACATACTGGGAGCATATATGTCTGAGCCAATCTGGTGGGACAAGCTGTTCCAGAACTTGCCTTCATGTAGAAGGTGGTTCACTGAGCTCTCCTACAGAATGCTGTAGGAGATAAGTAGAGTTGTACTATCTGGAGTAAGGCATTGCTGGGTGTAGGACATACAGTACAGTGCCCAGAACCATGAGGAAACTGTTTCCTAGGGGACATTCTTAGGGCCACACATGCATACAAAAGACAAGAGGTATGTGTAGAAAGGATCAGGGAGGCCTGTAGGTATTGGCCCTGAGCTATTCTCCAAACTCATTGTATAGGTAAGCCCTGAAGGAGAACACTCTCACAAGTCAATCTGCAAAACCTGGGAAAGGTGTTGCTGTTCTTGTTGTTTTGTTTGGTTGGGTTTTTTTTGGTGTTGTTGTTAACTCCTGGCATTCAAGAAAAACTCTGTCATAACACTAGCTGGATACAAGCTTACAAGCTTAAGGAACAGATGCCTCAGAATCTAAATTCTAATGACATTTTAAAATACCAGAATGTCTAGATTTCAACAAAAGATTAAAAAATATACAGAGAAACAAAAGTGAAGTGATAGTGCAGGAAAAGGAGAAGATTAAAACATTAGAAACCATCAGTGAGGAGGATCAGTCCCAGGACATTCCAGAGAAAGACTTTAAAAGAAATAGTCCTAAATATGCTCAAAGAGTTAAAGGAAAACATAGACAAAGAACTAAAGGAAATCAGGAAAATGACAGATGAACACAAAGAGAATATCAATAGAGAGATGGAAATTATGAAAAAGAACAAAACAGAGCTGAAGACCACAGGAACAGAAATTAAAAATTCCCTAGAAGGGTTGAACAGCAGATTGGAGCTGACAGAAGAAAGAATCGGTGTACTTGAAGATAAAGCAATTGAAATCAGCCAGTTTGATGAGCAGAAAGAAGAAGGAATGAAGAAAAGTGAACAGAACCTAAGGAACTTGTAGGACACTATCAAGCATTCCAATATACACATTGTGATAGGAGCAGAAAGAGAGAAAGGGACAGAAGGAATATTCAAAGAAATAATGGCTTAAAACTTTCCAGATTTAACAAAAGACGTGAATATACACATCCAAGATGCTCAATGAACTCCAAACAGGTAAATACAAATAGGCCCACACTGCACCATGTTTTAAGCAAACTGTTGAATGCCAAAGAGAGAATTCTGTAAGCTGCAAGAGAAAAGCAACATGTCACATACAAGGGAGCCTCAATAAGATTAAGTGCTAATTTCTCATTGGACACCATAAAGGTAAGAAGGCAGTGGTAAGACATATTTAAAGTGCTAGAAGTAAAAAAATCCTGTATCCAGCAAAACTGTTTTTCAAAACTGAGACATTCCCAAGGAAACAAAAGCTGAGGAACTTTGTTACCATTAACCAGCCTTACAAGAATTGCTAAAGTAAGTTCTGTAGATTGAAAGGAAAGGACACTAGACAATTGACTGAAGCCACATGAAGAAATAAAGATCTTGACATGGGTGAATATAAATACCAACACTATTGTGTCTTTAATTTGTAACTTCACTTTTTACTTCCTACAAGATCTAAAGGCAAATTCATAAAATGTAGTGATAAAGCAATGGTTTTGGACTAATCATGTATATAAATGTGATTTATAGCCAATAACCACATAAAGATGAGGGAACGAAGGGGTCTAGGAACATAGTTTGTGTACACTACTTAAATTAAGTTGGTATCAAAGTAAACAAGATTGTTACAGATTTAGGATGTTAAATTTAAGCCCCTTGGTAACCACAAAGAAAATATCAGATTATGCAAACTCATAGAAACAGAAATTACAGTACAGGCTACCTGGGGAGGGGGAAGGGGTAATGTGGGATTAATCCAAAATGAGTATAAAGTTTCTGTTTGGGATGAGGGGAAAGTTCTAGTAATGGATGGTAGTGAAGATACTGCAACATTGTGCATGTGATTAATCCCACTGAATAGTGTGCTTGGGAAGGGTTAGGATGGGAAGATTTATGTTGTATATTTTTCACAATAAAAAAATGGAAAGAAAGAGAAATTAAAAAGATAATGACAATTAAATGCAATACATGATATTGAATGGATTTAAGAATGGAGAAGAAAAAAACCTCTAAAAGACATTACTGGAGCATAAGAAAAAAGTATAATGTAAGCTTTATATCAGCATTAAATTTCTTGAACTTGATAACTGCACTTAAGGTGATTACATAAGTGAATATCCTTGTCTGTAGGAAATGTACATGGAAGTGTAATGTGTTTAAGGAATATGATATGTGCAACTTGCTCTCAAATGTTCAGAACATAACTAGATAACTAAAAGATTAGATAGATATGAGATAGATTGATAATAATTGAGAGAGAGAGCAAAGGTGGCAAAATGCTAAAAAGTGTGGTGGATCTGGGTATCTGGGAGAGGTGGGGGCATGTTTGAGTTCTCTTTATGGTTTCTGTCCATTTTCTACAACCATCCTATGTTTGAAATTATTTCAAAATAAGAAGTTAAAAAAATTATGTACAGAAAGAAAAGGAAAATGGTGATATGTGAAGTGAAAACAGAAGAATAAAAATTATGCATGATTATAAGAAATCTTGGCATTAGAAAAAGAAAGGAAATACAAGAAAATAGTAACAATAATTACTTTCAGATAGTGAAAGTATGGATGATTATTTTCTTCTTTCTACTTTTTTTTATTTTCCAAATTTCTCTTAATGAGCATATGTTACTTTTACAATGGAAAAAATAATGTGTTAAAGGAAAACTCATACAAAATTTTAAAATCTCAATACCCAATGGAAGTTACCAGACTGGGAAAGTCCATTAAACAAAGAGAAAATTTGTTCCCGTTGAAATAGTACATTTGTTCTCATAATTATATGGTATCAAGGAATACCAGACTTGAACTATGCAGAGACAATACTCTAATAACAAAAGTAAACCCCTATAGAGTTGATGGTAACACATTATAGTGAGTAAACTAATACAGCTGGTTTATAAATGGGGTTGTGGCTGAAAGGGGTAGTCTAGGGATGTAAATATCAATTGAAAGAAAGCTAGAGAATAATCTAGGGATTGAATAACGTAGTGAACCTGGAGGTGGATGAGGATTGTGGTTAATAGCACAAATACAAGAATGTTCTTCTATGAACTAGAACAAATGTACATCACTATTACAAGGTGGTAAGAATATGGAGATGCATGGGAAAAATACAATAAATGTAACTATGGACTATAGTTAAGAGCAATATTGTAATATTCTTGCATCAATGTCAAAGAAGGAACTGTGTTTATAATAGAAGGGGTATGAAAAAAAAATACCAAATGTGTGCTATAGACCTTAGTTAGTGATAATAGTCTGATGATGTTCTCTCATAATCTGTAACAAATGTTCCACAATAATGTAATGTGTTGGTGGAGGGATGTTGTATGAGAATTCTGCACATTATGTGTGATTGTTTTGTATTCACAACATCTCTAATAAAAAATATATATAAATTAAAAGCCTATAAATATGCACAATGTCCAAAAGAAAACAATTGAATGAAATAGATGGAAATGGATCTGTGAAAGAGCTTGGGAGATTTAAACAAAAGTTACCAAAGCTTAAGAAAGTATAAGGTGGAATGTGTCACACAAAAGCTGATGGCCGAGCGCAATTTGAAATCTAGGAAAACATCCTGACTGCAAGATCTCCAGTAATGATAATGACATAGGTAAATACAAATCCTATTGTGTTTTTAATCAATTTAATGCAAAAGTGCAAGTTCAGAAGATGTTAGAGAAGGAAAATTATTATGAGAAGTGATGGTGACTCTATTTGCTAACAGTGACACAAACCATGGATGCTGGCAGCCTGGAGGAATGAAAAGAGAACCCTGGGCTGGGAATGTAGAGGCCAGGTTCTTATCACACTGTTCATTTTCCTCTCTGCTTAGTTCTCATCCAATAACTCAAGGTGCTGGATAGAGCTGCACTGTCCATTAGAAATATAATGCCAACCATATATAAAATTTTAAATTTTCTAGTAGCCACATTTTTTAAAAGTAGAAAGAACCAGGAAAAGTTAGTAATATTTTATTTAGCCCAATGGATAAAAAAGATTATAATTTCAAAATGGAAAAAATATGAACAAATTACTAATGAGACAGTTTTCATTCTTTTTCTGAATCTAAGTCTCCAAAATTTAGTGTGTATTTTATACTTATAGTGCATTTCCATTTGGGCTATCCACATTTCTAGTGCTCAGTAGCCCAATGTGGCTATTGGCTGCATAACTGGGCAGCACAGAATCCTTCTATTCCTCTCCACATCTAAAATCTATGAATAGAAAATTTGATAGGATAGGACAATAGAAATTAGAAAGTGCATAAATATGTGAAAATCAGCAAATGATTCTGCATTGAGGATAATGCATGCAATAGGGAAAGAAATAAAGGACAGTAATTGGAAAATTTAGAATTTGAATTTCTGAAGGAAAAAAATATATAGCAAAGAAATTATTGATTAGCAAAGTGCTGTTTGAATTTGTTTAAAAAGCAAGTCCTACTACAAAAAACAAATAAAAATGCATTATAATATTATTCCTTTGCAAGTATAGTTATTAGTTGAAAAAATATGCTTATCATTTTTAAAATAAATGGAATTCCTTTCCTTAATTGTTGTATTAGTCAGCCAAAGGGGTGCTGATACAAAGTACCAGAAATCTGTTGGCTTTTATAAAGGGTATTTATTTGGGGTAGACACTTACAGATACCAGGCCATAAAGCGTAAGTTACTTCCCTCACCAAAGTCTGTTGCCATGTGTTGGAGCAAGATGGCTACCAATGTCTGCAAGGATTCAGGCTTCCTCTTCCTCTCTTGGCTCCGTGGTCCCTGCTTCTTCCAATATCAGCTGTAGGCTGGGATAAGTCTCGTCTCTCTCCCAGGGCTCATTCCTCTCTGGGCTCAGCTGCTCTGTTCTCTCCACAAGGTCAACTGTAGACTATCAGGCAAATGGCTCGTCTCTCTTCCTGGGGCCTCTGCCGTGTCTAATGGAACCTTCTCTCTTTCCTCATGTATCTGCTTCTCTGTGTGTTTATTTCCCGGGGCTCCAGCTCAAAACTCCAACTAACTCCTGTCCCTTGTCTCTTGTGCCAAGTGGGCAGGGACTCAACATCCTATTGAAGTGGCCCAATCAAAGCCCTAATCATAATTTAATCAAGTAAAAGTGAAACCTCCAACAGACCAGTTTACAAACATAATCTAATATCTGTTTTTGGAATTCATAAATAATACCAAACTGCTACAGAAGTCTTTCAAAATTAGAGTGATGTAGGCATAGAGAGATAGATAGCTAAAATGGAATGGTGACTTCAGTTAGGTGGTTCTCAACTCTGTCCTCATCTTAGAAACCAAATAAGATCCTTATTGAACTGCTCTGGGGAATAGCTTATTACTGATATTTTTTACTCCCCCAAGTGATTCTAATGTACAGCCCAGGTGAAGGAGCCCTGGATTAAATGGCCTCTGCAGGAACTTTCATAGTCCCTCTCACCTGCCCAGTACCTCCATGCTGGCCAAGGGTGGTTAGCACTTGAGAAAAATATCCTCTGTTTAAAAACTGAATTATCATTTTGGTATTTGCATATTCAGTCAGCAAATGGTATATCATAGCCTAGGGCTAAGAAGTTGAGGTACTTTGAGATTATTTTTATGAATCCCAAAGAGAGAATGATTATGTTTGTAGACTAATCTATTCCTCTGGGTGTGATACCTTTGATTGCATTAAATTCAGTTGAGGGGCCTTTAATTAGGTTACTTGATAAGATCACTTTAGGGCTTTTGATTGAACTACAGCAGTGAGATGAGACTCGGGTTGAGTCTCTGCCCCCTTGCTGGGTCTGTTATAAATGGAAACACAGATAGAGGCAGCCAGACAGAGGAAAAGGAAGCCACCATATTTGATCCTTCCATGTAAGAGAGAGGATCGCTTAAGCACGAAGCCTCAAGAGGCTGGGCCCACAGAGCAGTTCAAGAGGAAAGGCTGAGCCGGGAGGGGAAGGATGAAACCTCAGCAGAGATTGGCAGCCATCTTGCTTCACCATGTTGATCCTCTGATGCCAGGATCAAGAGTAAATGACTTAGGTGAGAAAGCATCTCTGATGATGCCTTGGTTTGGACTTTTCACAGCCTTGGAACTGTAAGCATTTACCCCAAATAAATCCCCTTTATAAAAGCCAATCCATTTCTGGTACTTTGTATGGCAGCCCTTTGGCAGACTAAAACAGAAGTGTAGCTCCCATACAGCAGTCTTTACTTTTTACAACATGGAATCATCCTATCCCTCCGTACTTTTAAAACTAAAGTTATCAAAAGAGTTTAACAAAGACTAACACAACATACATTTCTTAAGCACCCTCACGTATTATAACAGATTGGTATGATGCAGAAGATTGGTTGTGGTTTGAAAGGAATTGAATAACAAAATCAAAGAAGTCACTAAAAAATTACATTGAAAATGAAGATTTTAAAGGAAAGGTTTCATGTCTATAATTATTTTTTGGCTTAGGTTTACAGTGTTCATCATTATAGCTTGCACAATGCTGAGAACATAGATGAGTAATGCTCCAGGCACTAAAAGTGTGTACGTGTGTGTGTGTACTATATTTATACATATAGAGAGACAAATGACATATATAATCATATTTATATATTTATATGTAAAACCTTTCAAACAAAATAAACAGTGGAGACATGATTAGACCACAAAATCCACACTTACACATGGCATCATGAGTGGGTAGGAGAACTCTAACTTAGGTTCTTACTTGCCATGGAACCCTGGACTAGTCACAAACCTTTCTGGACCATAATTGCTTCATCTTTAAATAGGGACACTGTTATCCACACCTTGGGGTTTTATTAGAGTAAAATCTGGGAGCACTGGGTCCCATACATGATAACTGCTCAACAAATATGTATTGAATCTGAACATAGCCACCCACCTTCCTTGCCTCTGAATACAGAAGAAGGAAAATGAGTTGCCCAAAGTAACACAACAATCACAGTCTATCTTTAGACATTTACCCTGCCTCATGTTATCATTATGGGGAAAGGGACACAGAGAAACAGAGTACAAAACAGTGGAAGGAAGTTTTGAAATATATCTCCACTAAGTTTGTTGGAGGTATTTCTGCTGTTGTTTGTGTGTGAGTATAAATGTTTTAAAGCATTTTAGACTCAAGAACCATTCCCATAAATATTTCTTTATTGATGAAGGAACTAAAAACTGATGAAAATGTGGATGTTATAGTAGATAATTCACTGGCATTTAGAGCCAGCTATCAAGTGAGTACAAAATTCTTATTACTATTTCTTGATACAATAATGTGTCAGAAGTCTCCCTAGCAATAACCCCCAGAAATTAACAAATTAGTTAATTCAATCAAATGCTCATGAAACATCTAGATATTACATATTTGCCAATTCTAAATATTATTATATCTAGGCATGAAAAGGGACAATAATATGTCTGTGTTCCACAAAAGAAACTCCAAAGGAATTTGAAGTAGAAGTTGAGTGGGTAGCAAAAGCATTGGCTGAATATAAAAAAAAAAAGAGCCATGAAGATAAAAATACAATTACATTTCAATTTTTAATAGATTAAAGAGGAAAAGAAATTAATATGTAATTAAAACAAAAAGCCACCAAATGTCAAGACCAGATTTTTCAGTCCCAGAAATCTTAAGAGTAACTAAAAAAAAAATGTATTTCTTACTTGCTGTCGATGAGCACTTCAGACTGCCGATTATTCACTTGGTTGTCACTCTTGTGACGAAACTGAAAAATCAAAATGTTTTTGAGAAAAAAAAAACATTAAAATCATTTTTGATCACACAAATAGGGATATTGGAAATAACTTTGAGTTCTTCCATTTGGACAATATTGCCATCAGTCCAGGATGAGCACACCTTATATTTATCTTGAACACAGTTCACCATGTTCTAAATCTGAACCAAGGCCCTTCTCACTAAGCCAATTGAATAAGTCTAGCCACATGTTCTTTCAATTCCCCCACATTTTTAGTTAGTTTTAAGAAGATGATATGCTCTTTACTCTGCTGCATGGTTCCAGAGAAAATCATACATTAATTGTTGATGTCTTTAACAAGGATGGAGACTTCCATTTCTCTAACACATGTGCTCAATATTTTATTAGAACATCACTCATTCTATTTTATGGATTTCTTTGAAGTCAAGAAATTACTTGTAATAACATGAATTTTTCTTCCCCAAAACTTCTAATTGTTAACAGTGATCTTATGAAATACTGAGCAATTAAAACAAAAATCAGATTATAATTCTGAATCACATTGGATGTGGACTTGTGTTTTTATGCCCAAATGATCTTGTTTCTTATTGTGTACTTCCAGAAATGTGAACATCTTATATTGCTTAGACAAATCCAAATATTATGAGCCCTCTACCACAATCATAAATTAGCAGCCATTTAGATAAGACTTCTTACATGAACTGTCATGATCAGATAGTACTAGGTTAAAATAAAGGTAAGGTTCTATTTTGGCTAATTAGCCTAAATAAACAGATGAACAGGAAGTAGCATCAGGAGACATGACCATTTGTTTCACAGGTTATAATCATTGGGACTCGTGCTTTTTTCCTATTTCTTTTTCTATTTAAAATGTTGTATTAATATCACAATATATAAAATGCTTCAACCAGTTCTTCCCTTTTTCTGTACCCTTCTCAAACCTATCCCAATCTTTCTGGTACATACAATTACACAGAACATCAGGTCTAAGTCAATGGATGTTACTGTGAAAAATAAGAAAGCAAAAATTCTTAGCATTTATTAACATGAAAATATTTTATATTGGTAGAGGGGTAAATTAAGTCAGCCCACCCAATGACACACAAACTTCTATCCAACAAATAGAACAGTAGGAATGGAAACATTCTTTTATCTGAGTGTGTGATTGGGTGAGGTATTGGATGTTCTGTTTGCTCCTCCATATATATCTATACCCTTGCCCTGTGCCCTGGGAAGCTGATTTGTGTGGTCTTTGCCCTCTGGTTTCTGGTTGGGTTTGGACAATAGGTGGTACTGGCAGATCACAGAGGAGAGTGAATTGGGTGTGTATTCTCTGGCTTCCTTCTAGCTAGGTTAGCAGCATCTTCTTTCTCTACAGAAAGTAGCCCTCAACTACAGCTCCAGGTCCATAACTGCTTCCTCCCCTTGCCCTTTCAGGCCTAGAACTAGTATTATCACCTATCTTGCTCTCCCAGGTGGCTCACCATGCTTTCTTGCCCATATCTTTTGTAAATCGTCCCTTCATTATTAAACTTTCTCTAATCTCCCCCATTTCAAGGTGATATCTGTATCCTGCCAGGCCCTTAAGTGATGTAGATAGCCAGTCTATTTAACTGGCATACATTATCACAAAAATAAAAGCATATCTAAGCATTAATTGCAGTAGATACAAAAGAAGGCTTATGTGTATAGTCACATCTATATCCAACCTGAAAATGATCCCATAAATTGAATAGCAGAACATCACAGAAAAAAGCCAATCAGCTCATCCCCTAAAAGCTGAGCAGCCAACTCACTAAGCCTCAAGATGGGGCTACTCCCAATTTCTGTGCAGGCTTTGCCAAGGAGTCTGACTTTTGGAGCAGATGGAGTCTGGAAGGACTAGAATGGTAGTCTTGGGCCCAGGCTGGTTCTTCTTGACAATTTCTACTCTAAAAATAGATAGGGGGAGTTCCGGCAAGATCGTGTTGGCTTAGATGGGCACTCCTGACCTCTCTCACAAAAAACAGCTGAGAAGGGGCAAAATCCTACCTGAGTGAGCTGTTTTGAGAACCCACAGAGCAAGTGGCTTCAGGGCATTGATCTGGAGGGAACTGGACAAAGAAATAAAGAGCCCAAGGGAAAACCATGAGTTTCTTGCCTCTGTGGCTGGAAACAGCAGGCAGCTAAGCCCCACCCTCAAAGCAAAAAGCCTCCACAAACCCCCTGACTCCCACCATCCACTGAGTGGGAAGGAGCGTTCTCTGGGAAGAAGAGGGTTCTGGCAAAGGGTGGAGACGGGTTTCATTTCTGTGGGTTTGGTTACCTGGGCCCCCTTTGAACTTCAGGGAGCATACCAGCCAGCACCAAGGTGGCTCCAGGAAGAAGGTAGAGGGGAATCTGCTCAGGTAGCCCAACACACCTACCTGCCCTGGAAGAGAAGAACTTGGGCAGGGAGAAGGTGGAGACAGGCAATTGACTAGTCCAGTGCTGAAAACTATCAAAATTCCAACTCCCCAGGAAGTGGATATAGCTCTGGCAACTGGGCTCCCACCTACCAGGTGGGAGGTCACTGGTTCGAATCCCAGTGCCTCCAAAATAAGACAGCGAGCTGGCACAATGGGCAGGCCTGGCAAGCTGACACAACAAGAGACACAAGAAGAAAAAATGTAATGAGAGACACAACAAAAGCAGAGAGCAGAGGTTCCTGGTGCCTCCTAAAGAAGACAGCAAGCTGGCATGACAGGCAGGCACGGTGAGTTGACTCAACAAGATGATGCAACAAGAGACATGGGGAGGAAAAACAGAATGAGAGACACAACAAAGCACAGAGCAGAGGTGGCTCAAGCAATCAGGCACCTCCTTCCCACATCAGAGATCCCAGGTTCAGCTACTGGTGCCTCCTAAAGAAACAAGGAAGGTGAACAGACACAGCAAGTGAAAAACAAGGGGGTGGGGAGAAATAAACAAAATAAATCTTAAAATAAAATAAAAAATTCCAACTCCCCTAAGGGAGGCAGGTGGTAGGAAGCCTCAATAAGCTTTCAAGGGCCTATTTAGGGTCTCCTGGGAGGAGGAGGGGTCTGGAAGAAGGTCGAGAGTGGTTACTTTGTAGTGAGTTCAGTCACCAAGGTTCTCTTTGAATCCCAGAAGGGACCTCAACCTGACCAGGAGAGAGGTGGGGGGGATCCGCTCACACAGGCTGTCATGCCCAGCTGCCCTGGGAGAGAAAGCAATTAGCATAGAGGCGGGGCAGGGAAAGACAAGCACCTAATCAGCAGGACTCTGGCCAACTGCAAAGATTCTAACCTGCCCAAGGGAAAGAGGGTGGATAGCTTTCTCAAAAGCTAACTGATCTAAGGAAAAAGTTTAGCTCAGTGGAGGAGTTCTTGCCTTGAATATATGAGGTCACTGGTTCAATTCCCAGTTCTTCTTAGAGAAGTGATCCACCGGGTTATCAGTCATCCAGCTGATACTTTAGAACAGGAAACATATAGACATTCTTTTTGTATTAACTTTTTTTGGATCTCTTATTTTTCTTTAAAAGGGTTCCTTTTATCAATTTAACTTAGTTTACTTGCTAAAACCCAGTTCAAAACCTGCAGAGGACAGGCTGCAGGGTAATTGATTGATGAACACTGCAGCCTGAGAAACTCCTTAGGGACCTGAGAGGGAAGGCTGTTTTTCCATGGGTTTTGTTTGTTTGCTTGTTTTTTTGTTCTTTTTTTCCCCCTTTTGTTCTTTTTTTCCCCCTTTTTATCCTCTTTCTCCTCCCCCTTCTATTGTTAA
>JAQZBX010043323.1:0-21705 GCA_029593785.1 Cabassous unicinctus | reverse complement strand
ATTTTTTAAATGATTGAAGTCATACAAAGTATGTTCTCCAACCACAATGAAATGAAATCAGAAATCAATAATAGAAAGAAATTTGAGAAATTCACAAATATGTAGAAATTAAACAATGCACTACTGTATTAGTCAGCCAAAGGGGTGCTGATGCAAAATACCAAAAATCAGTTGGCCTTTATAAAGGGTATTTATTTGAGGTATAAGCTTATAGTTATCAGGCCATAAAGCATAAATTACTTCCTTTACCCAAGTCTATGGCCAAGTGTTGGAGAAAGATGGCTGCCGACATCTGCGAGGATTCAGTTTTCCTGGGTTCCTCTCTTCTTGGGGCTTGCTTGTCTCTGGGCTCAGCTCCTCTGCTCTCTCCACAAGGTCAACTGTAGACTATGAGGCTCTCAGCTTTGCCTCTCTCCACAAGGCCAGCTGTAGACTATCAGGCAAATGGCTCTGTCTCCCCGGGGCTTCTGCCGTGTGTAAGAGCTGTCTCCATTCCTGTGTTCTTCTCTTGTGTATTCACTTCCCAGGGCTCCAGCTCAAAAACTCAGCATCAAAACTCCTACTCTGTCCTTTGCCATGTCTTTTATCTATGAGACCCCACCCAACAAGGGGTGGGGACTCAATGCCCTACTGATGTGGCCCAATCAAAGCCCTAATCATAATTTAATCATGCCCAGAGGAACAGACCAGTTTACAATCATAGTCCAATATCTATTTTTGGAATTCATAAATAATGCCAAATTGCTACAACTGTTAAATAATAAATTGTTCAAAGAAATCACAAAGGAAATTTCAGAAGAAATCATGCATAAAGTACTTTGAGATTAATGAAAATGAAGACACAACATATCAAAGATAATAAGATATAATTAAAGTAATGCTTAAAGAAATTTATAGCTGTAAACAACTACACTGAAAAGGAAGAAAATTTTCAAATTAATAACTTA
This sequence comes from Cabassous unicinctus, assembly GCA_029593785.1. Lineage (NCBI taxonomy): Eukaryota > Metazoa > Chordata > Mammalia > Cingulata > Chlamyphoridae > Cabassous > Cabassous unicinctus. Next base: position 20,758 of record JAQZBX010043323.1, on the reverse strand, counting down.
AGCCTTTGCCTTAAGACACTGGAAAAAGAAGCACAAACTAAACCCAATGAAAGCAGAAGGAAGGAAATAACAACAATTAGAGTGGAGAGTAATGAAATAGAAATTGAAAAACAATTCACCAAAATTTGGTTCTTTGAAAAGATGTTAGTAATTTGAGTCTCCTTTTTTTCGCCTGATCAATCCAGTGATATATATAAAGGATTATCAGTAGAATAAGGACTAAGAGAACACTCTATCATCCTACTAGATTCAGAAAAAGCAGTTGACAAAATCCAGCACCTTTTCACAATAAAAACACTCAACAAACTAGTAATAGAAGGGAACTCCCTTTTCCTGATAATGGGCATCTACAAAATCCCACAGCTAACATGGTATTTACTGGTGAAAGACTGAACGTTTTCCCTCTAAGATCAGGAACAAGATAAAGATGTCTGCTGTCACTGCTTCTATTCATCATTGTACTGGAGGTTCTATCTAGGGCAATTAGGCAAGAAACTGAAGTTAAAATGTATCCAGGTTGGAAAAAAAGAAGTAAAATTATCCTTATTTACAAATAACATAATCTTGAATATAGATTCTGAGGGTCTTATATATAGAAAATCCTATGGAATCCACTAAAATCTATTCAAACTCATAAGCAAGTTCAGCAAGTTTGCAGGATGCAAGATCAATATACAAAAACAATTGTATTTCTATACACAAACAATGAACAATCTGAAAATGAAATTAAAAAAATAATTCCACTTACAATAACATAAAAAATAATAAAATAAGTACTAATTTAACAAAAGAAGTGTAAAATTCATACTCTGAAAACTACAAAACATTGTTGACTGATATTAGAGAAGACCTAAATGAATAGAAATAATTCCATGGCCATGGATCACAAGACTTAATGTTGTTTAGATGGCAATACTCCCCAAATTGATCTATAGAATTTGACACAATTCTTACCAAAATAGTGGCTGGCTTCTTTGTTTGAATTGATAAACTGATCCTAAAATTCATATGGCAATTCAAGGGAGCCAGCATAGCCAAAACAATCTTGAAAAAGAAGATCAAAGTGAAGAACTCACTTCTTAATTTCAAAACTTAATACAAAACTACAGAAACCAGGATAGTATGTTACTGGCAAAGGATACACATATAGATCAATGGAATAGAATTGAGACTCCAGAAATAAACCCTCACATTTATGGTCAGTTGATTTTCTACTAGGGTGCCAAGACAATAGAAGAAATAATAGTACTTTCCACAGATGGTGCTGGGACAATTGGATATCTACCGTGATGGTTAGGCTAATGTGTCAGGTTGGCCGGGTAATTATGTCCAGGTGTTTGGTCCAGAAAGCACTGGGCTAATTGTAATACAAGAACATTTATGGGCTTCGATCACCAGTGAGTTTACTGCGTGGATGGCTGATTACATCTGCATCAATCAGGGAGATTACATCAGTAATGGATGACGCTCTTATTCAATCGGTTGAATGCCTTAAAAGGGGAAGTGATTTCAACATTCAGAGAAAATTTCCCAGCTCGTCGTTGGACAGCCAACTTCTCCCAGAAACTCATCAAAGACCTTTCATCGGACTTTCATCGGAGCCCCTGGTTTGCAGCCTGCCTGCAGAACCTGGACTTCTGCATCCCCACGGTTATGTGAGAGACTCTTATAAAATCTCATATTATTGACAGATATCTCCTGTTGATTCTGTTTCCCGAGAGAACCCTGACTAATACATCCACATACAAAAAAAATGAAGTTGTACCCCCACCTCACACCATATACAAACATTAACTCAAAAAAGCATCAGACACTAAATATAAGGGCTAAATCTATACAACTCTTAGAAGAAAACCTAGTTGTAAGTCTTTATAACATTGGATTAAGCAATGACTTCTTAGATATAACACCAAAAACAAAAGCAACAAGGAAAAAATAGATAAATTGGACATCAACAAAAATAAAAACTTTTGTACTTCAAAAGACATCATTAAGAGAGTGAAAAAACAGCACACAAAATGGGAGCAAACAATTGCAAATCATATAGTTGAAAAGGCACTTGTATCTAGACTACATAAAGAACTCTTACAATTCAAGAATTTTTTAAAAAACAACCCAATTTAAAAATAGGCAAAGAATATGAATAGACATTTCTCCAAAGGAGATATACAAATGATCAATAAGCACATGAGAAGATGCTTAACATCATTTAGCCAGCAGGGAAATGTAAATCAAAACCACAATGAGATACCACTTCATACATACTAGGATAGCTGGAATAAAAAAGACAGATAATAACAAGTATTGACAAAGATGGGGAGAAATGGAACCTTCCTACATTGCTGGTGGGATAGTAAAATAGTGCAGCCACTTTAGAAAACAACCTGGAAGTTCCTCAAAATATTAAACATAGATATAGATAAAGATATAGATATTAAACATATGACCCAGCAATTCCATTCCTAGGTATGTAAATCATATGTCCACGTAAAAACTTGTACATATATGTTCATAATAGCAGCACTGTAAACAACAGCTAAAAAGTGGAAACCACCCAAATGCTCATCAACTGATAGGTGGATAAATAAAATGTGATATATCTATACAATGGAATACTATTCAGCAAAAAGAAGAAATGAGTATTGCTATATACTGTAATATGGATGAACCTTGAAAACATTATGCTAAGTGAAAGAAGCCAGTCACAAAAGACAATACATTGCTTGATTTCATTTATATGAAATGACCAGAATACCAAATCTATGGAGAGAGAAAATAGATTAGTGGTAGCCTAGCATTGGGGGGTGGTTGGGAGGAAATGTGAGAGTGACTGCTAATGGGTACAGGGTATCTTTTTGAGGTGCTGAAATTGTTCTAAGATTGATTACGGCAGTGGTAGCACACTGTGCGAATATAATAAAAATCACTGAATTGTACACTTTAAATGAGTTAATTGTACAGTATGTAACTTATATCTCCTAAAGCTGTTATTGAAAAAAAGAGAAAGGAAAGAGAATTAGAGACACTATGAAGAACAACTCTTTCAATGAGTTTGCTATAAAAGGGAACAGAGATATGGGACAGAGGCTAAAGAGAAACGAGATCATGATATAGCTAGTTTCTAAGTGGAAGATATTACGTATGTTTGTATTTTAATTAATGTTCCAGTGGATGGTGATGCAGGAGAGGGAGAGCACACTGGCAATTAGGCAGGAGGTGATGGGATCCATTGCAGAAACAGAGAAGTTGGTCTTAAGTCAAAGCACAACTTTGCAGTTCAGCTCATTCATTGTATTAAGGCAGGCAGAGAGTTGTGGTTACAGGAGCAGAGAGGTTGGCAGATTAGTGTTGTGGACATACAGAAATTCTCTGTAAGAGGAGAAGAGGAGTTGAAATTTTGAAGAGAAGGGGAAAAGAAAATGGGACCATAGTAAAGTGAATGGAGTGCAAAAAATACTGTGACTGTCAGACAGCATTTAGAGCCCAACAAAGACTTGTGGTCATGAATCTGAAGTAAGGTTATTCAGCATGGTTGAGTATTTTTCCCTAGCCACTTTCTACTGCTTAAGGCCAGACACAAAATAAAGCAGAGCTGGATTTTTAAAGGATCGGTTATATCCAGTGAGCACTTACAGAAGGAGATAGGAGCACGGGAAAATGGGGTATATGCTAGAGAATGATTATAATGAGTGTGGAAACTAAGTCAGGTTAGGAAGGAAGTGTTTGGAGGAAGTAGGTGGGTAGTAAAGTTAGGTCAGTGGATTAGAATTCCTGGAATTTTTTAAGAATTTTCTAAGAGAAGACACTAGAAGGATGGATAGATGATTATAGACTAGTTAGAAAGATAGATGATAGAGATAGATGAGGAAGGAAAGGAGGCAGGGAAGGAGGAAGAGAGGACACTGTAGTCAGAGAGAGTAGTGCTCAAAAATGAGATCAGGAGGGCAGAGTAGTTTTCTATAATGATCTTTTCTTGGCTATGACCATGGTGTGGGTAGCTGAGGTGCATAGGAGTAACCAGGAGGCCACGTTATTGGAGTGATCATTACAACCAATTAGTGTTGGAGAAAGACAATGAACTGGTGCTAAATTCTTCACAGGATGAAGAGGAGTGACAATGTTGAACTTTACCCAATCCAAACCCTGTGATCCTGGAAAACAGCAAAGGAACACTTTGTGCTCCAAAAAATGGTTTATTGCCATACTGCAAAGAACCATCTTTGCAGTAGATAAAACTCAGGGATGCCCCCTTCTTTACCTATGACAAGGCCAAGACACAGAACCCCCAAATTTCTGTTCTTCACCTCACAAATGATTTGCTGAATTGCATGTCCCCATTAATAAGTTGGAACAAAATGCTTGTTAACCAAACTTGGGTTAGGCTTCTCTCCTTCCTCCAGGTCCCTGAACTTTAAGGGCACCGCCCAGAAAATAGGCTAGCTTCAGCATAAAACATTTTCTGATCTACTATCTGATCACACCAGCCTGTCATCCCACTCCCCACTTCCCCACGCCTGGTTCTTTATTCCTCTCTATAGGAAAAACCCTTTTTGCCTAACCCTTGAGATGCACACAGACCTTATGGTCAGAGTGTTCTCCCTATTGCAATCATCCCCTCCCTCTATTGCAATAGTCTCTCCTCCACCCTCTTGCGACCATAATCTTTTCGAATAAAGTTTCTCCTTACCAAGTCCTGATTTGGTAAGTGACCTGTACTCTGTGACTATCTGAATAAGGAGGATTCCTGAGTAGTATAGTCCAAAGATACTTTAAAGGAGCTGGGAAATTTGGGGAAGGACGGAGACCATTGGCCTGGAAATTGCAATGAGGAGCAAGGATGTCTAGTCACCTCCAGGTCTTGAAAGTAAAAAGAGGTGCTGGTAACACAGAGACCTCAGGTGACAGTTTATCAACTTATTTTTCATTATCACCCCCCTACAGAGCCTTTCTGGGTACTTTTTCCCCTAATTGCCCCTGATGAAATTTTATTACCATAGATCTATGTTTTATTCATAAAATGAGTATGATTTTTTTTCATCCCCCAAGAATTGCTTTTTGCCCCCATTGAGAATTCATGAGTTAGAGCAAGAAGGTGAAGGAAAAAGAGAAGAGTTTGAAAATAAATGAAATCTATCACTGGAAAGTCATAGATATCCATTCATATATCACTTAATTCCTTAGGTAACTTATGCTCAATTAGTTTAAAAGAGATAGAGGGAAGCAGATGTTTCTCAAGCCCTTGAGCACCCACCTACCACATGGGAGGTCCTGGGTTCAGTTCCCAGTGCCTCCTTTAAAAAAAGAATATGAGGTGACACAGAGCACACAATGAGCAGACAGCGAGGGCAAACGATGAGGGGGTGAGGATAAATAAATAAACAAATAAATAAATCTTTTTTTAAAAAGAGAGATAGAGAGGGAGGGAAGGAGAGGCAGAGGGAGGAAGAGAAAGAGAAAATAAATAGGTGGAAGTAAAAAATGGAATCACAAGCTTTCAGTAGGATCTAATGTCTAGTTCTTTATGATGAAGGAGATAGATGTATCTTGCATTAAGAATTTTTGCATCCCAGGTACAATTGAAATGCCCTTGAAAGGTTTTTACGAAAAAGAAGAAAACACTCCTCATTCAATACTCATCTATACTTGATAAACAATCCAGAAATAGTTCTATGCATCTGGATCAAGAAGAGGGGGCATCATGATCTAGGAGTTGCAGCCTTCTCTCAAGTTTTCCTTTTCTCATCTCCAAACATAGGATGTTCAAGCAGCAAGCAGAATTTTAAAAGTACTTGTTTAATTGAGAATATGAACCTTGTTAACCAGGTAACCTCTCTGCCAATGATGGATCAACAAGGGTAAACACCCACCTATGCATATTACCATGAGAAGATTTGAAACATGGTCCTGGACATGGCAGCCCCAGGTCAAGAATACAAAGCACCAGTGGATATATATATAAAGACAGTATCACATCACAAACAATCATGCCAGATCTTGTGTGGGAGGGACTTTGGGGTAACAACCTGGTTGAAAATGTGTGTTTGGAGATTCCACCTAAAGCTGTATTTGTTATAATACCCACTGCTTTTACATAGCTTGTATCCAATAGCTCAATTAAAATGACAAGTTTTCCAAAAATGCTTTTGGTTTATTCTTTGTATGAGATTCTATATTATCCTGTATATTTATTTTGCTGTATCATTTTTAAAAATATATTTTTTATTGAAGTATATCATTCTTACATGAACATGCATAAACAATAAGTGTACAGTAAAGATTCTGAACTTACAAAATAAACATGTATAACATCATACAGGGGTCTAATATTTCACCCCTCCACCAACACCTTGCATTGTTGTGAAACATTTGTTACAAACTATGCAAGAACATTGTCAAAATATTACTACTAACTATAGTCCCTATCTTACATTTTATTTTTCCCCCAACCCATCCTATTTTTTAAAAAAATATTTTTATTACAGAGGTTGTGAACTGACAAAACAATCATGCACATGTGTAGAATTCCCATACAACACTCCTTCACCACACACCACATCGTGGTGAAACATTTGTTACAGATTATGAGACAATATCATCAGACTATTACCACAAACCATGGTCCATAGTGTACACATGGCACACTTTTTCCGTACACCCCCATATCAACACAGTACATCTTTGGCATTAATGATAGAATATTACAGTATTGCTGTTAACCACAGTTTATATGTCATGCCAACTGTAGTTTTCCTGTGCTTCTCCACATTTCCACCATCCTGCAATAGTGATGCATATCCACTCTAGCTCACAGAAGGACACTCTTGCATTTGTTCCATCAACCACGATTCTCATCCACCTCTGGGTTCACTGTGTTATTCAGTCCCTAGATTATTCTTTAGCTTTTTTTTCAATTGACATTTACTTCCCCAGACTACACTTTTCAGCCACAATCCCGTTTACAAACCAGCTGCTACTCACTATAATGTGTTACCATCAACTCTATCCATTTCCACCATTTTACAGTCAAGCTATAACTTCGGGGCGGATGTGGCTCAAATGGTTGAGCGTCCGTCTGCCATATGGAGGGACCTGGGTTCGATCCCCAGGACCCCCCGGTAAAATAAAAAAATATATATAGAAGGCGCATGGGCTGCCAGGCTCTGTGTGCCGGTGAGCCGGCAGGCCTCGGGAGCCAGGCAGCAAGATGATGACGTAAAAGGAGAGAGACAAGACGAGATGCTCCGAAAGCTCTGAAAACCAGGAGCCGAGCTGGCGCAGATGGCAGAACACCTCTCTCCTACATGGGAGGTCTCCAGGATCGAATCCTGGTGAAGACTGGAGGAGGAGGATGAGAAGAGATGAAACAGACACAGAGAATTGCCCAGAGAATGGACACAAAAAACAGCAAATGGGGAAGAGGGGGTTTAAAATGGATCAAGTAAATAAATAAATCTTTAAAAAAAAAAAAAAAAAAGCTATAACTTCTTCATATATTAAGCATCGATAGAGCTTCTCAACCTTCCTCTTATCTCCTAATAACTTATACTTTGGGTTTTAACTCCATGTGTTTATTCTTCATATTTAATTCATATTAATGAGCCTATGCAATATTTGTCCTTTTGTGTCTGGCTTACTTTGCTTAGTATAATGTCTTCAAGATTCATCCATGTTATCATATGTGTCCCAATTTCATTTCTTCCTACTGCAGCATAGTATTCCATCGTATGTATATACCACATTTTGTTTATCCATTAAACGGTTGGTGGACACTTAGGCTGTTTCCATCTTTTGGCAATTGTGAATTCCACTGCTATGAACATCAGTGTGCAGATATCTGTTCATTTCATAGTTTTTAGTTCTTCTGGATATATTCCTAGTAGAGGAATTGCTGGATCATATGGCAGTTCTATATTTAGCTTCCTCAGGAACTGCCAAACTGTCTTCCACAGAGGCTGCACCATTTTACAGTCCCACCAACAGTGAAGGAGTGTACCTATTTCTCCACATCCTCTCCAGCACATATTGTTGTCTGTTTTTTAAATAATGGCCGTTCTATGCAGTGTTAGATGATATCTCATTATTGTTTTGATTTGCATTTCCCTAATAGCTAGTGATATGGAACAGTTTTTTCAAGTGCTTTCTGGCCATTTGTATTTCCTCTTTGGAGAAATGTCTATTTAAATCTTTTGCCCATTTTTAAATTGGGTTGCTTGCTCTTTTGTTGTTGAGTTGTATGATCTTTTTATATAGAATGGAAATCAAACCCTTATTGGATATGTGGTTTCCAAATATTTTCTCCCATTGAGTGGGCTGCTTTTTCACCTTCTTGATGAAGTCATTTGAATCACAGAAGTGTTTAAGTTTGAGGAGGTCCCATTTATCCATGTTTTCTTTCATTGCTTATGCTTTTGGTGTAAGGTTTAGGAATCCATCAGCTACCACCAGGTCTTGAAGATGTTTCCCTACATTTTCTTCTATGAGTTTTATGGTACTTGCTTTTATATTTAGGTCTTTGATCCATTCTGTCTTAATTTTTGTATAAGGTGTGAGATAGTGGTCTTTCTTTCTTTTGGCTATGGATATCCAGTTCTCCCAGGACCATTTGTTGAATAGACTGTCTGTCCCAGTGGGGTAGGTTTGACAGGATTGTCAAAAATCACTTGGCCATAGATATGAGGGTCTGTTTCTGAACCATCAATTCAGTTCCATTGGTCTATGTGTCTATCGTTATGCCAATATCATGCTGTTTTTACCACTGTAGCTAGGTAATATGATTTAATGTCTGGAAGTAAGAGTCCTCCAACTTCACTTTTTCTTTTTAAGATGTTTCTAGCTATTTGGGACCTCTTATCCTTCCAGATAAATTTGATAATTGTGTTTTCCATTTGTTTAAAAAATGTTGGTGGAACTTTTATTGGGATTGCATTGAATCTGTGTATCAATTTGGGTAGAATTGACATCATAATGATCTTTTGTCTTCCAATCCATAAGCATGGAATGTTCTTCCAATTATTTAGGTCTTTTTAAATTTCTTTTAACAATGCATTATAGTTTTTTTAATACAAGTGCTTTACATCCTTGGTTAAGTTTATTCCTGATTCTTTTAGTTGCCATTGTAAATGGAATTCTTTTCCTGACTTCCTCCTCAGATTGCACATTACAATTGTATAGAAACACCACTGATTTTTGCATATTGATCTTGTATCCTGACACTCTACTGAAATTGTTTATTAGCTCTAGGAGCTTCGTTGTAGATTTTTTGAGACTTTTCTAGATATAGGATCATATCATCTGCAAATAGTGAAATTTTACTTCTTCCTTTCTGATTTGGATGATTTTATTTCTTTTTCTTGCCTGATTGCTCTGACTAGAACCTTTAGCACTATATTGAACAACAGTGGTGACAATGGGCATCCTTGTCCTGTCCCTGATCTCAACAGGAAAGCTTTCAGTCTTTCACTGTTGAATACAATGTTAGCTGTGAGTTTTTCATATATGGCCTTTATCATGTTGAGAAAGTTTCCTTCAATTCCTATCTTTTGTAGTATTTTTATCAAAATAGGATGTTGTATTTTGTCAAATGCTTTTTCTGCATCAATCTATAAGATCATGTGATTTTTCTTCTTTGATTTATTAATGTGGTGTATTATGCTGATTGATTTTCTTATGTTGAACCACCATTGCATGCCTTGTATAAAACCCACTTGATCATGATGAATAATTCTTTTAATGTGTTGTTGGATTCGATTAGCATGTATTTTACTGAGGATATTTGCATCTGTATTCATTAGAGAGAAGGGTCTGTAATTTTCTTTATTTGTAATATTTTTATCTGGCTTTGCTATTAGGGTGATATTGGCTTCATAGAATGAGTTTGGTAGCATTCCTTCTTGTTCAATATTTTGGAAGAGCTTGAATAAGGTTGGAATTAAATCTTCTCTGAATGCTTGGTAGAACTCACCTGTGAAACCGTCTGGTCCTGGGCCTTTCATTTTGGGGAGCTGTTTGATAACTGTTTCAATCTCTTTACTTGAGATTGGTTTGTTGAGGTCTTCTATTTCTTCTAGGGGCAGTGTAGGTTGTTTGTACATTCTTAGGAATTTTTCCATTTCATCTATATTGTCTTGTCTTTTGGCATAAAGTTGTTCATAGTATCCTCTTATGATCTCTCTTATTTCTGTGGGGTCAGTAGTAATGTTCCCGTTTTCATTTTTTATTTCATTTATTTGCATCTTCTCTCTTTTTTTCTTAGTCAGTCTAGCTAAGGGTTTGTCGATTTTGTTAATCTTCTCAAAGAACCAACTTTTGGTTTTGTTAATTCTCTCTATTGTTTTTTGTTGTTGTTGTTGTTGTTCTCAATTTCATTTATTTCTGCTCTGATCTTAGTTATTTCACTCCTTCTAATTGCTTTGGGATTAGTTTGGAGTGCCCAACAATCCAATCCCTTGTGGGCTGAATACGCCTGCAGTTGTCCTCAGAGGCTGAGGGAGTACTGTCCCTTCTGCCTTATAGGGGTTGGGAACAGAACCACCAATGCTCCAGGAACTGATGAAGCTTCTCCCACCTTTCTCCTCTGCCAGGGGTGGAAATAGAACTGCAGCTGTGTGTAATAATCCAAGTCATGCAGGCCAAGACTGTCTGTAGTTGTCTGGAGAGACTGATGAAGGTTCACGTCCTTCCTTCCAGGCCTGAGGCAGGGATAGAGCTGCAGGTATGGGCAGCAATCTATGTCATGTGGGTCCAAAATGACTGCAGTTGCCCAGGTAGACTGACATAGCAGCAGTCCCCCTCTTCTTTTGCCAGGAGTGAGGATGGACCCTTCAAAATGCCCAACAATCTAATCTGTGTGGGCCAAATGCACCTACAATTGCCCTGAGAGGCTAGTGGAGTACTGTTCCTTCTGCCCTTTAGGGGGTGGGGGTGGATCCACAGGCACCCAAAATTTCAGGCCCCTGGAGGCAAAAGGTACCCACCGTTGCCCAGAGAGGCTGTGGAGACACCAGACCCCTTCTATCCTATTGGGGTGGGGGTGGGTCCATAGGCATCCAACAGTCCAGTCCATGCAGGCTGAAAGTATCTGCCATTGCCTGGAAAGGCTGTGGAGACACCAGCCCCTTTCTTTCCTAATGGGGGCTGAGAATGGATCCAGAAGTACCCACCAGTCCAGGCTGTGTGGGTCAAAAGCACCTGCAGTTACCCAGAAAGGCTGGGCAAGCACAGTCCTTCTCTTGTCCTATTGGGGATGGGGATGGAGCCACAGGTTCCCAACAGTCAAGTTTGTGCAGGCCAAAAGCACCTGCAGTTGCCCTGACAGGCTGAGGGAACACCAGCCCCCTCCTATCCTATGGTGGGGCAGAGGTGGAGATGGACTCAAAGGCACTCAACAAACCGGTTCGTGTGGGCTGAAAATGCCTGTAGTTGCCTGGAGAGGCCGAGGAAACCCAGCTCCTCTTCTATCCTATTGGGCTGTGGGGATGCAGCCCCAGGTGTCCGATTATTCAGTCTGTGCCAGCCAAAAGCACCTGCAGTTGCCTGGAGAGCCTGGTACAGTTCCTGCCAGTTTCCTCCCTGCTGGAAGTGGGACTGGAGCCTAGGCTAGGGCTGCAGTCTGATCTTGGTAGAAAGAAGTCAGTCCCTAACTTCACTGTGGTTTTCAGTCCGCCCAGCTTCCTCTCATGTGAGGGGTGGAGTCAAAATGGTGGCTACTGGCCTTTTTCCAACTTGGACAGGTTCAAATCCTAGCTGTTCCTAGGATTATGCTTTAGCCAGCCAAGTCCACCAATCAGTAGCTGAAGTCGGTGGACAACCATCTCTTCCTCCACCGTTTAGGGGAAATGGAGCTTCTAACTCCAGCCACAGAATAGCTCCTGAGGTAGCTTGTGCCACTAGAGTAGGATGGACACCGGCCTCTGTGGCATGGCTTGCCGTTTCCCAGAGAGGTTGTGCAGGTCTCCCCAACTTTTTCCCTGCTGGAGTTGGGGCTAGAGTTTAGGCGAGAGCTGCAATCCAGTCTGGTTGAAAGAAGCTGGTCCCTACCAACACTGTGATTTTCAATCAGCCCCACTTCCCCTCATGCCGGAGGTGGAGTTAAAATGCTGGCTACCGGCCTCTTTCTCACTTGGACAGGTTTAAACTTTAGCTGTTCTTAGGATTATACTTTAGCCCACTGGATTTACTAATTAGTAGCTGAAGTCGGTGCTACACCGTGTCTTCCTCCCCCATTTTAGGGAAATGGAGTTTCCAACTCTAGCCATGGAACAGCTTCCAAGGCGGCTTGTGCTGCAGGCACCGGTATCCACAGCATGGAGGGCTCTACTCACGAATCTTTAATGCAGATGGGCAGTCTCCTCCTTTCATACTTTCAAGGATGTTGCAGGATGCTCTTCTGGTCTCCTGTGGCCCCCTAACAGGTGCTTTAGATAGCGCTAGGTGATTACTAACTGCCCTGTAGGATGAGCTGACTCTAGGAGCGCCTTCCTTTGCCGCCATCTTGGCTCCCCCCACTCCCTATTTTGCTGTATCATTTTTATTATTCTTACCATTTGGGCTAACTGTAGGGAAGCTGATAGAAATTACTGGGGCCAAAGTATTCCCCCTGTCTTGTCATCACCATTGAATGCACATCTCAAATATGAAGGATTTGAGTCTTTCAATAGTGTTTACTCAGAAACAGTTAAACCAAGTTTTCTGTGAGGTTCCCCATGCCCCATGCATTAGAAGCAGCCTAGAGAGAACAGCAAAGAGGACCCAAGCTCTGAGAATAACAAATGCAGGTGAACATCAACTCCTCAGCTAGCCACTTCCAATCCTTTTTTTCTATTATTGAGCTACAATTCATGTAAACATAAAAGTCATCATTTTAAAGTGTACAATTCAGTGATTTTTAATATATTCACAAGGTATGCAACTTTCATCACTATTTAATTACAGAACATTTTATTCACTCCCAAAAGAAATCCCCTACCCATTAGCAGTCACCCCTCACTCCCTCACCACTCCAAACCCCTGACAATCATTAATCTGCTTTCTGTCTGTATGGATTTGCCTTTTCTGCACTTTTCAGATAAACAACATGATACATTAGGTGGCCTTTTATGTCTGGGTTAATTGTTTAGTATAATGTTTTCAAGGTTTATCCATGCAGCATATGTCACTACTTACTTCCTTTTTGTGGCTGAATAATATTCCATTATATGGATCTTCCACGTTTTGTTTATCCGTTCATCTGTTGGACATTTGAGTGGTTTCCACTTTTTCACTTTCATGAATAATTCTGCTATGACAAATCCTTTTTGAAATGAAGCTTCTGGGGTCCTGGAATTCTTAAGAACTCTAATTCTCTTGAACATCACCATTTTCACTTGCCATTCTCCAGTTTTAATTCCTCTCTCCTTAACTTCACTGCCTTCAGGTTTGTGAGCACCTGTGCAGGAAATGAAGGCCTTGGCCCAGGACTTCCTTCCATGGAGTTTGCACAGAAAACTGGTGAGAGAGGGAAACCAGGAGGTGGAGAAAAGTAGCAACATGGAGTTTGTGCAATGGGTCTGAGGGTTCTGGGTCCAGGATATGCCTCTACTAGGGCTGGTATCAACAACTCAAGACCTTTGCTCTCCAAGCCCTCCCTGCCCCCAAAACTCCTGGAGATTTTGCTTCACTGACAGGGAGAAGAGATATAAGTAGGAGGCTGCAAGTTTCTCAACTCTAAGCAGTCAGGCCCCAATGTGGGGGTGGGATAACAAAGGTACTGGCACAATGCGTTCTAGCCCTATGTAACCTAGTCTGATGACATTTTATTCACCTTGGTTTTCCTGTCTACTTGTCATGCATGTTCCACCCTCTACCAATCCCAGCAGGCTTGATCTTAGATTCATCCACATACTGAGCCATTCAAAGCTCCACTTTCCTTTGACATCTTCCTGCTATGAACGCTGTGTTTTTAACCCCACCTGCCCCGACTCTCCTGCTCCTTTACAAATGCAGCTCTGCATCCTCCCTCTCTGTGCCTGGCATCTGACCCCAGCCTGCCCTGGCCTCAGTTTGCTATTCCCAGCTTGGTTCTGAGAATTCCTAGTGATCTCACCCCACTGCTGGGCCTAGATAGGACAGTTGTGTTCTAAAAGGTCATCAGTCAATGGGGTGTTTGGAACTCAAAGAATTTCCCCATAGGGAAAAAAAAAAGCCATTATAAATAGTGATATGGTTCCCAGGCCAATCCACAAAGGCCTATTTAACCAACTATGGTGCTGGCATAGCTATCCTAAGCCACGGGGTCCCCTAAGTCCAGTGAGGTTGACCCCAAGAGAAGTGGGCAGGAGAGTGGAGGCCCCTGGCAATTTAGCAGTTCCCATGGAAACATGAAGGGGGAAATTCCAGAGGCAGAGGAGATGCAAGGGAGAGGTTGAGCAGTATCTCAGAGGGCAACCAGTGGTGGAGGGGCAGGGAGCTCAGGGTGCAGAGCACAGGGCACCCCCACCCAAGAGGGCTCACAAAGAAGGGACTGTCAGGGACTGGAAAGGGCCCGGGGAGGGGTGGGGGTGGAGGAGGGGCCAGGCCTGTAGCTCTTTCATAAGCAGTATAGTAATCAGTCAGTTCTCACCTTGACTAGTGAGTTACCTAGTCCCTTGTTCCTTTGTTCCTATAAAGTTCTTTTTTGTTTGTTTGTTTTTGTTTTTTCTGTGTTTTTTTTAAAGATTTATTTATTTAGTTAGTTTATCCATTTTAAATCCTCCCTCTCCCCCTTCTGTTTGCTGTTTTTTATGTCCATTCGCTCACTGGACAATTCTCTGTGTCAGTTTCCTGCCCTCTCTTCTCATCCTTCTCCTGTCTTCACCAGGATTCAATCCTGGGGACCGCCAATGGTGGGAGAGAGGTGTTCTGCCACCTGCACCACCTCAGTTCCTGGTTTTTCGGCGCACCTTGTCTCGGCTTTCCCCTGTATCTCTCTCCTGTTACATCATCATCTTGCTGCATGGCTGGGTGGGGCCTGGCATGCCGGCGCATGGGGCCTGGGGGCACGCACCCCTTCTATATATATATATTTTTTTAATTATTTTACTGGGGGCTCCCGGGGATCAAACTCAGGCCCCTCCATATGGCAGACGGACACTCAACCATTTGAGCCACATCTGCACCCCCCCCAAAGTTCTTGACTCTTTGGCTGTTTGACCACATACCTCATCCTGCTTACTAGAGGCCCCCTGATGGGTGGATATTTGTACAGTGAGATTGTCCTTCCTAGGTTTGCTTGGTTTTTGGTTGAGGGAGTTATTTGTTTTGACTGCATCATTCCATTTTCCTTTGGTTCCTTTAAGGGAATCCCTCTCTCCTGATAGATACAGACTGGGGGACAGTGGATCAAGGTGCCATGCCATCTCCTAGCCAAGGGAACTTCTAGAGAGATTACCTGCTGTCCCTTCAATTCTCTTCCTTCTAGCTCACTCTTCAGCCTTTCCTGCAATCTGTGAGTAGCTCCCTAGCCTTTCAGTGAATTGCCTTGTGCTCAAGCCTGCGAGATTTGCAACCAGGGGTATCTGACTAACACACACAGGGGATCTGGGTGCTGTGCTCACCTCTTGTTTTTCTTATATGCTCCCGAAATGCCTTTCACCTGGCCTCAGGTCACTCCTGCACAAACTCTTGCAGTTCCATATGTGGCCTGCTTGCCTGGAACCCCCAATCACTATTGCTCAGACCCACTGAGATCCCTGCCATTGGTCTACCCTGGAAGGGCTCGGCTGAAATGAAATATCCAATTGGTTGCCTTCTTAGTCCCTGGTATATCTTCCCTTTCCAACTACACATCCCATTCTTCTAGGCCACACGTTCAGAATCACCTGTGTGTCTGAATAAAATGCATATTCACAGGCCCCACGCCCAGAAATTCTGTTTCAGTAGGTCTGATGTGGAGCCCAGTCATCTGCATCTCTACCAGTACCCAGGTGATCGTGAAGCCCATGGTTTGGGGTGGCATTTTGAGAAATGCTGCCAGGTAGCTGCTGGTCATTCCACATACCTGACAGCTGAGCCTCTCACGGGCTGCTACGGCCACCCCTCTCCCACCCAGAAACACCCCACCTGCCACAAGAGTTAAAAGCTTTCTGTAAATATTTCTTTCTCCTTTCATGGGTGATGAGAGGACACATATAAAGGACTGGTAACAGAAATAACAGATAGCAATCCCATCCCCATGAATCAATTGGCAAAAAATAAAGTTTTCGCAAAAAAAAAAACAGTTTTTGCCAAGTTGAATCTTGGTGAAATTTTTTTGCCGGGTTAAGGTGGGAGGATATCTGCACATTGATGAAATCGCAGTTTTGTCGGTTGAAAGGTATACACACTTTCACTCATTCCCTTTTTGGCATCATTTTACCATCTGAAGAATAAAAACACTTGTGCACAATAAACTAGTGGCCAATCCGTCCTGCCTGATCAAGGGGAGAAGACATAATAATTCAGCCTCTGATTCGTAAGAACTCAGGACATTAAAAATTGTCCCAGAAAACGCTTTGTGCATCAGACTGTAAGGAAGAACCTCACATCAAAGGTGGGAGGAGAGGATGATTGCAGAGCACAAAAGGATTTTCTACCCTCATTTTTGTCCTTCAGTGCAATGGAAAATAGCAGAAATGTTGGCAGCAAAACAAAGCAATGGTAATTTCAGACTTTTGCAAAGTATTAAATTACATGCAGTTCTTAATGATATCTAGTATTAATCTAAAACTAACACCCAAGGCCAACTCCACAGTATGTTTTATGATTATTAAATGGTACAATATTCTGAACTTCTGGGATCAGAGGTTTTTGCATGGGAGGTGGCAGGGAAAGCTAGCTAAGAAGCCTATTTTTCTTGGTTTCAACATTTTCCTCTCCAACTTCCTATCGTTCCTTCTTAAAAAAAAAAAAAAAAAGCCTATTTGTAGTAGCTGCTCTAGTTTCTGTCCTTAGAAATCTGCTCTATTTATTAACTACTCCTCCGGTGAAGAAATTCCACTGAAATTCCTTCAGGGCCTGGCTGCCTTTCAGCTTCTCTTTGCACATTCTTGCCTCTATGTATGTCACCATCTTAAATAGCTGAGCCTTCTGTGCTTTAATAAGGTCTCTCTATAATCTTTTTTTTTAAGAACACAGACCTAGTTTTGCTACCTTTCTGAATACCTTAGATCATAAAGCCCCCATAATACTCTAATTTCTCTTCTACCTTGTCTTATGTCCTCACTGATCTGCTAAGAATATAAGGACCATAACTGACCCCATTACAATAACTTCTTACATTTCTTACATAGTAAGAAATGATTCCTCTAGGCTGGTATTTAAATGACATCCCCAGCATTCCCTTTTCTGCTTTGAGGTACTACATTAAAGATTTTGATGTGCATTATTCATAGATTCCAGCTCTCCTGGGTCCCAAATTTGGGGTACTTATTTTTTAAAAAGCATATTCTTTTCTTTTGCGAAGTTCACATGTCCAAGAATTGCACTATCTGCATACAAGGAAGCTAGACATCACAAAACTGAATTACCATCAGCTAGACTTTAGGAAGAAAGCGAGAACAAAAAGAAAACTGTAGACAATGTATTGTCTTTCTTATGACAGGAACTTGCTTGAATAGAAGCTTTCTGAAGCTTTTAGAAAGAGTTCCCACCCTTAGGGTGTTAACAGTTAGCAAACATTTCATCTGATTTCTCCCATATGGAAGCTTTTGAGATGTGTCCTATGAGAAAATCCCAGGACTCTCTCCACGAGTTCAGATTAGTGAAGTATTTAGTAAATGCATCTCCCTCCCCCACCCCCTTCTTCAAATACCTCCAGACCCTTACATATTAATTGTAGCAAACACCAGTATTGGAACACAGAATTTACTAGCTCCTCTTGCTAATTCCTGAGCAAGGTGAAAAGCACCCCTGTTATTTGTTGAGAAACCTTCAACTTCCTAATCAAGTGGCATCCTGACATTTCCCATCGAGCCCAATGCACACTCTAGGACAATGGCGCTCTGTACAGTCTGTGTATGTCACCATCTTAAATAGTAGTATAACCCAGGCTAACTTGGGGCTTGATATGACCCTCCTCTGGCTTTTTCTTGCACTAACTCTTTCATCTTTCTCCCTTCCTGGGGATGAGATCTTCCTAAACCTGTACAGAAAATTCCCACTGTACCTCTGGACTTTTTTTGTGGGTCTCACTAGTCATAGTGCCCTACCTGGCTTGGGCAGCATTGCGATTTTCTTGTTGAATCATGTCTTACACTTCACATTCACAACAAACCATACCCTTAAATCATCATTTAGATTTATTGGGGACAATGTCATACTTGAAGATCTTCCTAATACATTGGGATGTGGCCGTTAGAATGTTTTGTCCACTTAGCATGATTTCCCACCCCTTTGGAAACACAGCCTTCTTTCCTTTGAGGAGCTCCCAGTCTCCTCCATGTGGCCCTAGAAGCCTTCCCAAGCACAGGGGGCAGTCACATGGCCTGGGCCAATCACAGTGTGTCTCCCCTCAAAGCCAAGCCAATCAGAATCCTTGAGAGTGGTACTCAGATGCTGGATGAAAGAAGCCCTCTTGATGCAGGGGTGGATAAAATGGGATGATGCAGCTCTGGTGCTAGTGACAGTCATCTCTGCCACGTGGAGTGAGCCGAGCTGCAAGATGAAGCCAAGCAGAAGCAAGAGGTAAGAGGTGAGTCCACAATTCTTGTCCCTGAGGCTCTGATATCTAAAATTCTTCTGTGAGTTCCCTCTAGTGTCCATAAAATCTAGGAGAGCTGACAGATTATTTTATGCTTAAGATCATTATTTGACTTGGGTTTCAGTCACTTGGAACCCAAAGTGCTCAAGGTAAAACCTTTTCCCTTGTAAATGGTGGAAAAGTTCTGGTCTGCATTGTCTACAGGGTCATTTCAAGAAACATAAGGAATGCAGGCTGTCATCTAATTAAGGTGAAAATAGAACAGGTTGAGTAATCGTGGAGACTGTGGAAATGTTTGTGTCTATAATCCTAATGGCAAAAGTATTATAAAGCTTCCAGCTAAGGGAGTTAACCACAAGATCAGTGACTGCACAAAATGGCTCATGCAAAAAAAGAAAGAGAACTCCAGGCAGAAGCTACAGTATTGAAAAGGAAAGTAGGAGAGAACAGCCAAGCAAAAAAGATGAAGATAAGAAACAGTTACAGGTTTAACCACAGAACACAAGTAAGAAGTGTCACCTGACTGGGAATACATCCCAGGAAATTATATCGAGAAATGTGCTTTCAAAAGTTAAGTTTCAAGAGGAAGAAAAGAAGCGTCCTCAAATTCCAAAGCAATACCACCAGGTGCTAGACCCAGGATGGCCAGACATGGCTCCTGGTCTGCCTCCTGCCTTCCACGCCATTCCCCAGGGGTCAGGAGCTATGGATTGTGTCAATGTGTCTACCAGGAATTGCCATGAACTTCATGGCTTGAGACAATATCCATGCTTTACATGAGGTTTTACTATCTTATAGAGTCCCACGTTACAGTATTTAGCTTTCCTTCTAGTAATATACATGACCTTGGACTTTGCCTTTCAACCACTGTCATACCCATACAACAGCACTGCTAGTTACAAATACCTTGATATGCTTTAACCATTTCTATTCATTTCCAAAGATTTACAAACAATTTTTTAACAATTCTGCACAGATTAACCCTCAGCTTTCCATTCTCTACACTCCTTCTATTTTCTAGTGACCTATATTCTAATTATTAACTCCACGAGCTTACACAGTATATTTAGTTCATAATAGCACAATCATACAGTATTTGTAAAATGGTACATTTTTTTAACAGCTTCACTTGCATTCTTGTGAAACTCTTAAGCAAACAGAGATAGCAAAAGAAGTTTTTTGCTGTAAAAATGGTGTATAAGACACTCATTAGCGTGCATTATTTTTATTACGCAATTCAAGCCAGTTAAAATGTTTTTTAAATAAATTTTAATCCAATATTTGCAGTACCCTTAAAGTACCTCCTATAACCCTGTGGTAGGCAGAATTCTAAAATGGCCCCACGATTCCCAACCCCTGATACACACAGCCTATATGATCCTTCCCCCTTTGTGTGCGAGTCACATGTGAATATGATGGCATATTAGGTTAAAGGGTGAAGGGATTTTGCAGGTATAATTGGAGCCTCTAATCAGTTGACTTGAATTAGTAAAAAGAGCAGTTATCCCAGGTGGGCTTGACCTAATCGGTGATCCTCTAACAGACTCAAAGCAGCAACATTCTCCACAGGCCTTGAAGAAGTAAGGTGACATATCATGAGGGGGCCACGTGGCAAGGACCCGAGGACAGCCTCTAGGAGCTGAGAGAGACCCCCAGCCAACAACCAGCAAGAAAAAAAAAATGGGAAACTCAGCCCAACAGTCACAAGGCCCTGGGTTATGCCAACAACCAGTGAGCCTGGAAGAGCACCCCAAGAGTCAGACGAGATCTCAGCTCCAGCCAACACCTTGATTTCAGCCTTCTGAGACCCTGAGTAGGGGACCAAGGTATGCCATGCCTGGAGTCCTGCCCCACAGGGACTGTTACATAATAAATGGATATTGTCTCAAGCCATGAAGTTTATGGCAATTCATTATTCAGCAACGGAAAACTAATACAAACTACACAGAAGACAGTTTGTGCTAAATAGTGAAAGATGCCCATCCAGTAGTTGGGACATCAGAGGAGCCTTTCCGGAAGTTGATATGGGTGTCTTCTGAAAAAAAAAAAAAAAAAAAAAAAAAAAAA
>JAQZBX010043322.1:0-21704 GCA_029593785.1 Cabassous unicinctus | reverse complement strand
AAAAAAAAAAAAAAAAAAAAAGATGCTTGAAGGTGAAATTAAGTTAAAAGTTTTGTTTGAACGTTTAAAAAAGTATTGGTATGTATGTCCAAACTACTCTCTGGAGAAGTTTTATCCATTTCCATTCAATCATCCTTGTGTGAGGAGTGCTCATTTCTTTGTTGGAAAAACACTTTCCAATATGATAGGTGGAACATGCTATCTTCATTGTTGTTTTACTTTGCATTTCCTTGTTTTTTTCTTAATATTGATGGTTATCATTTTTTAATCTGTCCAATGGCCCAAAATCAGCCAGGTCACATATATGTGATAAAAATGTGAAAAAGTCAGTTTGACCTGTGATGATAATATGTCGTTTTCATTGTATCTAATTTATATTAGTTTTAAGCTAAAAGTGAGGTTCTTTAAAGAGACAAGTTGCCAGGGTTTTCAGAGGGCAATAGATTGTGGAGTTTAATTAAAATATGAGGCAGAATCATTGGGCCTAGAACAGGCAGCCTATGATAATTCTTGATTTGGGAGATTGGAGGCCTCGGTTCTAGCCTGACCCTTTCATTTCTGGGCTTAAGCCTGTGGACAAGGCATTAGACCCAACTGAGTCTCACTTCAGACATCTGTAAATTGAGGGATTGGATGAGTGATATTTAAGGAACCTGTAGTTCAAAATTTCTATTATATTTGCTTTCCAGAGAGAGAACTGCAAGTGAGGCTTGCCTCTCCTGAGAACCAAGCTAGAGGCAGAGCAAAATATTCAAGACATGGAACTCTGAAAAATTAATAGATAGCTGCTTTGTGTTTAACCTTGAGATTCTAACTGTTAAAACATTCACATACAGGCTGAGACAAAGAGCATTTAAACTAGAGTGATCATGGCCATGTCAGTATAGGAAATATGCTTTAGAACGTAATAGCAGTGACAGAGATAAACGTGCTTCTACGTGATAATGCTTTGGTTTATCTAATTAGCTTAAGCAGGTGTGTGAGCATCCTTTTCCTGGGGTAATTGTGTAAATGCTTCTGATAGGAATATTTCAGAGTAACCATTATAAATGTAATTAAATTGAACTACAGGGTCTAGCATAGTTAGTGTTCAAGAAGTATATATTAAGTGCATAAAAGAGTAAGAACTTTCCCGAAAACGTAACTCAGTATTGCTAAGGAGAAAAATTCCTTACACAGTAAAAGTTTCTCCAGATCCTCCCTTCCTCCACACATGGTCTGTAGCTTTAGTTCTGCTCAGGAGAACTCCTTTCTGAACATGACAGTACCTATGGTTTGCATCCTCCTCACTTCATCATACCTTCATCATTATCCCTTCCAGTGTCCACCCCTACAAACTGAGAAACAATTCCAGTGCCCTGGTATGTTTCAAGGTCGGTTTCTTTTATTTGTGCCAAAGCTGAATTACAAAATCTTCCTGTATGTCTATGTACTTACCTCCTTTATTAATTTCCTATTGCTGCTGTAAAAAGTCACCACAAGGGAAGTGGATGTGGCTCAAGTGGTTGGGCTCTTGTCTACCATATGGGGGACCCTGGGTTCGGTTCCTGGGGCCTCCTGGTGAGGGCAAGCTGGCCCATGCCCACGGAGAGCTGATGGCCCGCGCCCGCGGAGAGCTCGCGCAGCAAGATGATGCAACAAAGGGAGACAAGCAGACACAGGAAATGTGCAGCGAATGGATACAGAAAGCAGACAGCAAGCACAAGCGGGGGTGGGTGGGTGGGGGGACATGACACAAATTTGCCCTCTTACAATACTGGAGACCAGAAGTCCAAAATGTATCTTACTTGGCTAAGGTCAAGGTGTTGGCAGTGTCAGTTCATTCTGGAGGCTATGAGGAGAAAATACATTTCCTTGCCTTTCAGCTTCTAGTAGCCAACTGTATTCCTTGTTTTGTGGTCCTTTCCTCTAACTCCAAAGCAAATCACTCTAATCTCTGTTCATAAAATGTCAGGTGACTGTATTTAGGGCCCAGCCAGGTAATCCAGGCTATCTCATCACTCAAAGTCTTTAACGTCATTATTTCGTCAAAGTCCCTTTTGCCGTATAAGGTAAATTCACAGATTCCAAGGGTTAGGAAGTGGAAATCTTTGGGGACTATTATTTAGCCTACTATATCTACCTCCTTTCTATTGCTGCACAACAAGTTATCACAAATTTCAACAAGAAAACAGCAACCATTAGTTCACACTTCTGTAGGTCAGAAGTTCAGTAGGGCGTGGCTGGATTCTTTGCTCAGGGTATCATAAGGTTGGAAATCAAGATGTTGGCTAGACTGAGTTCTCATCTGGAGGCTCTGGGGGAAATCCTCCCCCAAGCTCATTCTTGTTGTCAGAACTCCTTGTGGTCGTACAACTGAAGACCCCATTTCCATGCTCCTATAGGCCAACTTCTTTGCTTACCCTACTGCCCCCTCCATTTTCAAGCCAGCAACAGCTCATCGAGTCCTCATGCTTCAAATCTGACTTCCTCTTCTGCTATGAGCCAGAGAAGACTTTCTGCTTTTAAAGGACTCATAGATTTCAGTCAGGCCTAACCAGATAATCTTCCTACCTTTAAGGTCAACTGTGCTATGTAACATAACCTAATCAAGAGAATAAAAAAAATCTTGCTTTACATGTCTAGTGAATTAGGTTATATCTTGTTGACACTAGTAAGGGAAGGTCGCTTCCATATATTTGTCTTTCTGTGAAGAGAGAAATTTAATTTTGACAGTTTAAATTAAAACCTCTTTTTTGTAACTTTCCTTTTTTAAGAAAAAATAAACCTTTATAATTTGCCTCTTCAGAGGTGAAGATAAGAAATTTTATCTTTTTATAATAAAAGCACTCCTTCACTTGGATGCTCTGGATCGTGGCACTTTTTCCTATAGTAGCAAATAGGGAACTATGAAGCCCTATGTCAACTCTTCAGTAATAGGAGTCGGGCGTGCTGGAAAGGAACCTGTTGGTGTCTGCTTTTGTTGCAGAATGAGATTCTGGAAAGCATGACAGAGTAGTCCTTGGAGGGATTTGGGTGTGACTTTTTTCCCTTTCCATAGGCTAGCTTTCTTCTTCCAAAGGAACTTGTTTGTAAGGTGGGATGAGTACCTGCAGACCTCATGCTGAGGTATTTGGGGGATATGACTACAGAGGATTCTTGAGCAGCCTTTTCCCCATCTTCTGTGTGAAATGGATTTAGATGATGATGTTAGATTAGAAATAGCCCCTTCTGGATAGGAAGATGGGCTTTGGCACAGAAAGAGATAAAAAGAATTCATTATCCTCAGGGAAGCGGCCATGTACTTCCTGCTAAAAGAGTGGCATGGGGGAAAAAACCCCATCCAAATGTTGGGAGCTCAAAACCCATGGAGAGCAGTCCCTGGAAGGGAAATGAGAGAAGTATGGATCTTCAAGGGGTAAATTTGCAGTCAAAGAAAATAGACTTGTTTTTCCAGATTTTCCTGAACCTTTGCCTGTTTACAAACTGAAAATTGTTCTCAGGGGAAGGGAACTCTGATGACCTGAATGAAGGCCACAAAAAATCTTGCAAAATGAAACCAGAAGAATTCTGAAAGGAATGAAGTAGCATATTTCAGAGTCACAAGATAGGTCAGTTTGTTGTTAGCCTCTGTACCTTCTAAGACCTTTGTGTTATGATATATATATATATATAAGAAATACAAAATAGCAGGCATGTGCTATCAAATATTCTATAGTGAATCTTTGTTAAAAGTATAGTCAGTTTCTTTCCATGTTATGGAAAATACTTAAATACATGGGATTGCACTTGTTTTTTCCCTTGAATTTCTTTCTTAGGAATGTCAGATTATGGGCAATGATGATGGCAGTCTCCCAGGGTACAAGAAAATTCTCCAAAGAGCTTCTTAAGTTACCTATTGCTTGTTTGGAATTTGCTACCAATAAATCCAACATGGTTTGACTAACTCTGAAAATTGTGCATAATTGTTACCATCCTGTCATTATGACTTGAGCTTGGTTAGGGGTAAAAAGGATTTTCCTGTTTTTATATGTGTAGTTCAAGAAGAAAAAGCAAATTTTGATAGCTTCTTCCTTTCAGTGTGTTGGACACAACGGTCTGGAAATAGGTATGATTCAGATAATTTAGTGGTTAGACAAGACATAGAAATGCAGGTGCCGTGGGTGATATTTGAAGGGAAAATGAAATGGGAGGTAACGGAGTAGGGAGCTAATGAACTGGGATATAACAGGAAGGGTCCAGGAGAGTGTAAATCCTGGTAAGAACAAAGAGCATGCTCACCATGATAAGTTATTATAATGATTCAGTAGCACTTACATAACCAGGCATTGATCTAAGTAATTTGTGTGGGTTCATTTAATCCTCACAACAACTCTGTGACATAGGTGCTTCTGTTATTGCCAAATTACAGGTGAGGAAACTGAGGACAGCGGAGACTAGTTACTTGTGTAAGGCTACACAGCTAGGAAGGCTACACAGCTAGTACACAGATGGGATTTGCGCCCAGGCTGTCTTGCTCCAGGGAATGTGCTCTTAATCACTCTGCTGCCAACTCTAGTAGATATGAGAAGAGGCACGCAGTGGAGCAGGTTTGGTGGCCACACCAAGGAATTAGTGCCGGAGAAAGGAGTTAGAGGTCAGTTGTAGCAAACAAGTCCTGGAACCAGGATGAACTAGCCATCTTGAGCCTTTACTGTATGCCAGGCACTGGAATAGAGGAATGAGTAAGGGCTGATAAGGTTTCCACTCCCATTGAGCTTCTGTGCATTCTAGAGATGGAGACAGGCAATAAGAAAGCCATCTAGTAAATAGGGAAGACAGTTACAGATTGAGGTACATGCTGTGAAGGAATGAATAGGATGATTGGAGAGAGAGTTACTGGGCTGTGGGCCCACATGACTTGGGGTGGTGGTGGTGGTGGGGTAGGAAGATCTCCCTGAGGGAGTGATGTTTGAGCTGAAATCTGCAGCATGGAAAAGGCCTAGCATGTGAAGCACTGGGGGAAGTTCCTTCCAGGCTGAGGGAATTGGGAGAGTTCCAGGAAGGGAAAGGAGGTCAGTGTAGCCAGAGCATGGTGAGCGTGGTGGGACTTAGTGGGAGATGAGGTTGGACAAGTAAGCTGGACCAAGTCAGATCTGAGGAGTTTGAAGGAGTTTAGGTTGTTTCCTGTGAGCAGTGGGCAGCCACTGAAGGTTAAGTGGGTGGTGGTATGAT
Organism: Cabassous unicinctus; assembly: GCA_029593785.1. Taxonomy (NCBI): domain Eukaryota; kingdom Metazoa; phylum Chordata; class Mammalia; order Cingulata; family Chlamyphoridae; genus Cabassous; species Cabassous unicinctus. The sequence goes on along the minus strand of JAQZBX010043322.1, from coordinate 16,511 downwards.
CTCATGGGAGATCCAGGGGTACTTAACGGATCTACATGTTTGAATTGGGAGTGAAGGCAGATGGGAGCAGAGTGAAAGCAGGATGGAGAAAAGACACCAAGGAGGCCTTTCCCCCACCTAATATCTTAAAAGCTTGAATCACAGCTAACATGGCCCTTCTGCTTTGGGAAAGTTGACCTCACTTCAGGCAAATCTGGGATTCCCAACCGCAAGACTTCACACCCACCTTTTTGCCATTTGCCAATGCATACCTGTCTGTCTATAGAGGGGAAAACAAGAGCATTTAACCTAAGGGTTAAAAAACTTTTGTTTTTTATTATAGGCATTGGAATTTATAAAATATTATACGTAGATACTTTTTGTATGGGGAGCAGAAAACATTTTGGAAATGTTATAATTCTTTTCTCTGTTTATGGGATGACTTTCTTATTCCCAAGATGAAGACTCAAAGTGGAGACATAATTGCCCACTCAGTTCTCATTTCCTGTTCTTTTTTTTGCCAAGAGAAACTTTATTTAGTTCAGGGTGGCATTGTGATCAGCCCCAGAGAGAAGATCATGGTGGTCTAACCTAACACACCAATCCTGGTCCCTGATTTCCCAGTGTTCCTTGTAGCTAGTGTGGCCATGTTGTGGTCAATGTCCTGAAAATAAGTCCACTGGAATGGAGGTGAGGTTCCTGGGAAAGCATTTGTTGTCCTGATGAAACGTGACAAATGGGACTCAGTGCTTTTCTGTTGCTTCCCCTACTTTCTGCCTTCAATGCAGATGAGGTGCCTGAATGTGCAACAGCCATCATGGCACCATGAGGTGACAAGTATCAAGGAAACGTCAAGAGAAGGGATCACAGTGACGGCTACCCATGCATCAGTGCTGTCGAACTAACAGTAGTAGCTCTGAATCTTTCAACTGCTTCTTTTTTGTTGAATCCATCTCAGTTCAGTTTTCTGATACTTACATTTGAATGCAGTGCTAACTGAAGCAAACACAGAGATACAAGAAGTTATTAGCTTTTTCCTAAATCTTGTGATAGCCTCAGAAATGTTCCTTTATATTTGGTATGGCCTTTAGTCTGTGTAAAAACAGTCTCTGAAAAGAAAGTTCTAACTCGTATTAAAAGCTTCGCACAGTTGAAAGTGATGAGTTGTGGACTTAGAAATGTAATTTTCAAAATAAATGAACTTGTCTGCATGAACTTGCTGCAGCAAGTACCATGGAGCCATACTTCATGGGCAGTATCTTCCTGATGGCTTTTTTTTTAATGATAGTTTAGTCAGTTCTCTGGTAAACTGCATTGTGTATATTTATGGCTTTATAAGAAACGATAGCAGTACTGGTGGTAATAGCATAAAGAGTTTGATTTCTGGAAAATGTGAAGCTCCAACAGGCTTTATTGGATTTCTGTGTAATGGTATTATTAAATTTTCTGCTTCTTTTCAAACTTTTTGTGGCTAAGTTCCAAGCCAGTAGTTTCAAGAAATTTGAGGGTATGTTCTGTACTATTATGGAAAACAATTTATCCTAGACTCTTGGTTGCTGAATTGGGATCCGTAAATAATTTGGATTTCCTTTTTTTACTGTCTTGGACTTTGGGTGTTTAACACTCAGTGCATTGTTTTCCATGTTGAAGGCAGGAATTGCTCTGTGATGTGTATCACAGAGATAATATAAGGAATAAAATGAAAATAGCCTTCAAAGCCTTTAGGAGAAAGGAATACTAAGTCCATAGGGTATCATGTTGTAAAGAGAAAGGGATTTTAGAGATCATAAATAAAACCTTACTCTTTTCACAGTTGTAGGACTTGATACTAGAACAGTTCCATTCATTCATTTAATAAAAATATGAGTGGGTTACCCTGTGCGCCCTCTTCTTCTTTACTGAAAGATTGTTCCAAAGGAACAAGGAAACATTGTTTGTGCAACCCCAAGGACTTTCAAAAGAAGCCTTTAGAGGTCATCTGTTCTGATTATCTCATTTTGCAGATAGGAGACTGGCTTTCAGGGAGGAGAAGGGTTATTTCTTGGAGGTAGAACAGAAAGTGACTCTTGGGCAGGTAGGTGCAGGACCACAAAACTTGCTAGGTGCATTAACATCTTCACTGCCATCTGGGGAGGGCTAGCAGGGATTTTGACAGGCACTCATAGGAGGCAGGGCATCCTAAGCAGAGCAAATGGTAAAAGTGTGCAAGTGGGAAAGTTTCAGTGGGTTCAGTCTGGTGCCCCATGAAAATAAGGCTGTGGAGTAGCAGCGCATATCAGTACAGATGAAGAGCAAATTGGCGGCAGTTCATAGAGGGTCCTAAGAGAGCCCAACAGGGGGGCGGATGTGGCTCAAATGGTTGGGCGTCTGTCTGCCATATGGAGGGACCTGGGTTTGATCCCTGGGACCTCCCGGTAAAATAAAAAAATATGTATATAGAAAGCGCATGGGCTGCCAAGCTGTGTGTGCCGTTGAGCCGCCAAGCCCCAGGAGCCATGCAGCAAGATGATGACGAAACAGGAGAGAGACGCAGGGGAGAGTCAAGACGAGATGCTCTGAAAACCAGGAACCGAGGTGGCGCAGGTGGCAGAACACCTCTCTCCTACATCGGAGGTCTCCAGGATCGAATCCTGGTGAAGACTGGAGGAGAAGGATGAGAAGAGATGGTAGGAAACTGACACAGAGAATTGCCCAGTGAATAGACACAAAACAGCAAATGGGGAAGGGGGGTTTTTAAAATGGATAAAGTAAATAAATAAATCTTTTTTTTTTTAAAAAAGAGAGCCCAACAGTGGAGTGGGGTTTTTATTTGGAAGCTAGTGGGGAGCTCTTAAAGTAACACTGATGTTGATAAGGATGGTAGCTAACACTTACATGGCACTTACTGTATACCTGCACCGTTCTGAGTGCTTCAGATGCACTAGCCCATTTAATTCCTACAACAGATCTTTAACGTAGGTACTCTCATCTCCATTTTATTGTTGAGGAGACTGAGGCACAGAGTGGTAAGATGACTTCCCCAAAGTGACACACCTAGGAAGTGGCCGAGATAGAATTCAAATCCAGGTGGTCTGGTGCTAGAGTCCTGGCTTTTAACAGTCTGAAGCATGATGGTGGTAGTTCTCTCAGGAAGATGAACCTGCAGGAGGGTGCAGATGGATTGGAGTGAAGGTAGACAGGCAATTTGGAAATGGATTGTAGCCCTCCTGGAGTGTACATAAAAGCCTGGCCTTGGTAGTGACAGTGGAAATGAAAGAGAGGAGAATTCAGATGTGAGTAGCCTCAGAAGATGGATTGCTGGTCCCCAGAGATGTCTGGGAAGTCACTTGGATGTGCTACTCACCGAATTAGGGATGTTCAGGAGATAGGGTGGGAGGGTGATGAAATATTTTTACAGAGCTCTGTTTTCTCACTTTGTGATTAACTAGTACAGTGGTTCTGGGAACCAGTTAAAAAGCAATGCAGCTAAGTATGTTCTAACAAACTTCTGTAATGGTGTGGATTCTCCAGAGCTCTTTAGTCTTAGTGTGGTATTGGGCCCATAATAGTTACTCATATCAGTTTTTAAAGACAGTTTGTGACTGAAGAATGTTAAATCTTCAGGCTTGTCCTCTTCCCAGCATTAAGAGTTGGTGGGTGTGAGAGCAGGAGCAGAAGTGATGAGTGTGGTTTTGCATTTTAGCGACCACCTTTGTTTCAGCCTCCTTGGCAGTGGTTCCTGATTTCTGCTTTCATGCCTGCCCTGAGATTCCATGGGGAAGCTGATTGTGGTTAGAGATAGAGGAGGCCCTGGGTGTTTTCTTGAGTGTGAATGTGCATCCTGTTCTGGGGTGGAGGCCGCCTGCAGTCAGGGGTCAGGGCTAAGTGAAGTTTTCTTCCTGCCTGCCACCGTTCTGAGAAATGTAATGTGGCCAGACACGTCTTCCTTCATGTCTTTAAATGAGGGCCCCAGCTGAAGGACCAGGAAAGGGCAGCAGGTTGTTGTAAGACATGTGGGGAAAATATCCTGAAGTAGATGAGACAACACAGAGATTGCAATTTAGATTTATATTTTGTTATTTCTGCAGCCTGAGGCATTTTCTTTTCCCTCTTTCCCCTAACCTCTCTGCCTCCACTGCCTCCTCCTCTTCCACTCCTTTTTTTTCTTTCCTTTTTAAAGTTGTTTCTTATTGAGCAGGGTCAGTCAGTGTGACTGCACCAATTTTTGTCTTTAATTATGGTTTTCGGTCGTGATTTCTGAGGGAAAGATGACACTGGCCTGCCTTGGCAAGTCACCTGCCAGTGATTGCATGTGGGGTCTGTGGAGAGCAGTGTTCTTGGCATGGCTGCATAAGGAAGATGACGTCTTGGCTACCCCTGCCCCCAAGCTGCCTAAAAACCACACTGGAAAGACAGTATGCATATGTGGGTTCAAATCCCAATTCAGTCACCAGCAGATGTTTGTGTATGAGTTCCTGGGTCTCTAGTCTGTAAAGTGGGGATGATAATATTTACTTCAAAGTTTACTTGCTCATTTACTACATAAATGAAACAGCATGTCTAGAAGAATAGTAAGCACTTCTTTTATCTCCTCATTCTCATCCAATTAAAAATTCCTGGATTGTACCTTAGAATGAATCCAGAAACCCTAAGGGGGGGGCATGGGGATCATCTGTTGTGTTAAACTGCAAAGTAACCATGTGAGTTAAATATTATTTTTGAGATGACGGAAATGAAATTCAGAGAGGTTTAAAACAAAATAGCTTTACCACCTGCAAATGTGTGGCCTCGGCAAGTTATTTCATATCTCTCTTCCTCTTTTGGACAAGTGCTATCCCTCCAGATCCAGGGGAAGGTGTCATAACCAAGCAGTTAAGGAATGGCTTCTCTTCAGCTACTTCACAACAGCAGCACAGAGCTTTCCTTCTGGCTTGTCCTCCTAATAGTCTCTAGGTCTCTCCTTTTCTTTCATTCTCCACATCTTTCTCTCCCTTTGACTTTTACTGACATATCCAATATCATTTCCCTAATACCTCTCCATGAAAACCAAATCCATTCTAGGTTTAAAAAAAATGCAGTTATAGCATATCAGCATATTATACATATGAATCAGCACGCATTTCACCGTTTAGTGGCTTAGGAGACATTTGGCATTTTGCTTAATGATAATAATTTCTGATGCTTGTATCATATTGACTATTTACCAGATACTGTTTTAAGCCTTTAAACATATTAACCATTTCAAGTCCTCACAAACACCCTGTGAAGAAGGAACTATTATTGTCCCCACTTTACAGATGTGGTAATAGAGGCAGAGAGATATTGGATGAGGGATAGATAAACTCTGCATATGGGTCTTGGGGGATCCTCCATCTCACCATATTCCACTCTTCATTCTACTTCCTTGAAGAGGCAGTGGAGTGGATTTTTAAAAAGTGTGGGTTCTGCAATTAGTAGATGAGAATTTGATCCTGGGCTCTGCTGCTTTTTAGCTGCCTAATGTTATACATGTACATTTCTTAATCTTGCTACAGCTAGATGTCCTTCTGTATAAAATGAGGAGAATAATGGTGCCTACCTCCTAGGATTTGTGTGAGAATTGAAATAGATCATGCACATTCTTTGTGCTTAGCTCAAAGAAATCCTTCAACTAATGTTAGCGACTTATAATACCCAGGGCCCTATCCCCATGGCTTTGATTGGAAGCTCAGGCCTAATGGACAAGCCAAAAGAAGTGACATTTTGGAGCAAAGTCCTTTCTGGGTGAATCCTGGTCAGGATCCTGCTTCTGTTACTGCTTCAGTCAAGAATCTGGCATGGAATCTGAGTTGCCTTTTAGGTATGCTTTCATCTGCTTTGATTTCCCTCCAAAAAGAAAATGGCTTAGAGCTTGGAGGAGCACAGAAATGGACCTAGATTTTTCTTCTACTGGGTTCAAAAGACCCTGAGTCTCCCCTGCCCATTATTTAATTCACAACAACACTGCACAATGGGACTTTTATGTCTAGCAATGAAGCTATTTAAACAAAATTCCCTATGAACCAACAATTGCTTATCAGGTCTATGTTATACAGTGATTTTCTCATTATTTCATTTGTTCTCACTACCAAGGTAGGGTGAGGGAATAAATAATGGGTTTCTTTAAGAAAAAAATAACTAACAAAAGTATACTAGATGCCTCAGAATCACAAATCAAGAAGTCAAATCCAGTGTGTCCTGGCTCCCCACTCTAGGGCTCCTTGAACAAGACCACTTAGTCTTTTTTCCTGCCTCTGCTAGTAGAGCCTGCCAGGGTGTCCATGTTGTGTAGGAGGCAGCCTTTGGAATGGCTTCCCTTTCTGATAAAGTCATTATCAAATGACCTGTGCAGCTTTATGGGGAAGCTGGAAATCCTTTCTTCAGAAACTCATTCATTCTTGTTCAGATGGAATAATTTTCCTTGGCCAATTTAGCAAGATCCTCACTCTTTAGTTTCATTTAATTATCTTGTTTAAAAAAGAGAGAGAGAGAGCTGTAGAAGACCATCTGCTTTATGAGGCAGTTCATCTCGTATGCTTTCTCTAATAGATATGTGAAGGACCAGTTAAGCAAATTAAAGCTTCATCTCCTCCTTGTTTGGGATCATTCTGTTTGGTGCTTTTGAGTCATAGTCATCAGTATTTCTTGGTTATATAATATTTTGGATGTCTTAGAATATAGATTTTAGGAACAGAAGATATTATCTTTGTTCCATGAATTGCAGGCACTGTGAGCCATTTCCTGTATGTTGCCAAACTATCCTAACAGGGTTCTTTGGTTTTTTTAATGACTTCCTCTCACCATGAGAAGTCCTATTAAATGCTTTCTCAGCTACAAAGTAAAATCTGTCAAATATAGCATAGAAAGCAGATGGGTGGTTGCTGTCTTCCCTTTCATAAACACTAAACCTAGTCTTCTTTAGTAAAACTCAGCCTTATCACCTGCTTTTACCCTAAACCTTCATTTATGGATAGAGGACATATGTGATAGTGGTAGGGAAGACTGCTTCTCTCTTTTATTTATTTTTTAAAGATATATGGCATGTACATATCTAGCTTCATGCACAAACTTTATTTTTTCTTCAAGTTGAAAATAGCTCTTTGTTCTAAATATAAAAATACTTCATGTTCATTATAAAAAAATATTTAGATGGATCAGTGATGTGTAAAACATAAGACACTTTTCTAAATCCTGCCACCTAGCAATTACTGCTGCTAACATTTTGATAAACTTTTCTATTGGTTTCTTTAGTGACTCTTTATTGAATATTTGTCATGTGCTATGCACTGGAAATATATTGATGAATAAAGCAGGAAGAGATTTTGCCCTTATGGAGCTCACCAGTGGGAGAGGGAGAGAGATACTAAATAGGTTGTATAAATTAAACATACACATATATGTATATATGAAACTTTATGAAAGTACAGAACACTAACAAGCTTAAATCCCATACCAACTTACTATTTAAAAAACAAAGGGAGAGATCAGGATCAGAGTTATAGCCTACAGATAATGAAAGCAGGCCAAAAAGGCATGCTCAAAAAAACCCAGATAAGGGAAGCAGGTGTGGCGCAATGGATAGAGCACCCGTTTACCATATGAGAGGCCCCGGGTTCGCTTCCCGGCGCCTCCTTGTGAGGGCAGGCTGGCTCGCGCGGTGCCGTGGGCTGATGCGGCAAGACCTCACAGCAAGGGGGAGATAAGCAGACACAGAGAAGATACGCAGCGAATGGACACAGCAGCACAAGCAGCAAGGGGGGGATAAATAAATAAAATAAATAAATCTTTAAAAAAAAACAAAAAACAAAAAACAAAACCCAGATTAAAACTATAATATACTGTTTCAAAGCAAGTTAAAATAAATGATTCAAAAGTTATATAAGAAAAGAAAGAACAATATAAATCAGAGTTAGAAAAACTCAAGTGTCAGATCCTAAGAAAGAATTAGAAAATTTTAAAAAGATCCTTTTAGAAATAAATTATTAATTAGAAAGAATACAAAAGCAAATGAACACCACAAATATTGAGAAAGAGAGGTGAAAAGAAGGAAAACTTTAAATATCAAAAGGGATAAAAAGAAAAAAAATTTGGAAAAGGTGACAAATAGTGAAGATAGGCAAAGCAGATCCAATATACAGATAAGAGAAGGAGAAAACCAAGGAGTAATACAAATGCTGTATTTTAAGAAAACGTTCCTGTGGAAGGCGGGGAGATGGGGGTAGGGGAGACGTAAAACTACATTTTGAAAGAGCAAATCATCTATTTTAGGATATCAACCTAGAACAAGAAATGGCCAAGATAATATGCTAGTACAGTTACTGGATTTTAAACATTTTAAAGAAAAGAAAAAATTATTTGGGCATCTAGGCACAAAGAGAAAAACAGCAAGAAGGGAATTAGATTTTTCTCAGACTCTTTGGCAAAATTTTCTATGCCAAAAGAAAATGGAATAACATATTTAAGATACTCAAAGGAAAAAAATGTGAACCAAGACTTTTATATCTAGCAGAATTAGCCTTTAAGTATAAAGGACACCAAGTTATCAACATGTGAGAAGTCAGGGAAGGAAATATTCTTCCTGTGAGCTTTTCCTAAGGAATACCTTAGGAAAATAACTGGAGATACATAAGATGAGCCTGGAACATCTCAGGATAGTATATAGCAAAGAAGCTATCAAAGATTATGAGGGGCATGTCAAGGGGACTTAGGAGCCGACTTGAAGAGGCTCCAGCTGGCCATAATGGGGCAAGTTGAGCTTCAAACATAAGAAGTGCAAGTATATTTAAATCCATGAGGTCAGAAGGATATGGGGGGAGGGCACCTAATTCGTCATTCTCTAAGGATGATGGAAAATCAACTCATTATCTTGAAACTATATAAGCTGTACTAATAGCCCAAATAGTACAATTTTTTCTACCCAATAAATGTAAATGAAATGAGAGAATTAGAATATCACCATTTTTCAACTCCCATTGATGTAAGGAATATAGGCATTGAGCAACAATAATAGCTAAAATTAAACACAAGTGTATTTCCTGATGAAACATCATATCACCACCTAAAGAATTGAACCACAATCTGTTGTAGCCTCTGAATCCAGCTGCCAGTTTGCAGAAATTCAAAGGACAGGGTTCTAAACAGTTTAATTTATGTTGGTAAGTTTGTGCCCTTTATTCTTAAAGGTCAATTTTGCTAGATATAAAAGTTTGGCTCACATTTTCTTTCCTTTGAGGACCTTAAATATGTTATTCCATTTCCTTTTTTGCCCCTTCTCCTTTATTTTTATTTTACTCAAAATAGCAAACAACATAAAAACATTTAAAAAGATATGTCCAATACTTGACTATTGAGTTATTTTTGGTTGATATTTGATTACTTAGTTCTTGCTTGTTCCTAATGTGTGGCAATATAATCTATCATAAAACATATCTTTAAAAGCTAACAGCAAAAAAAAATAAAAATAAAAAAAAGCTTACAGCAGGGGGAAATGGATGTGGCTCACGTGATTGGGCTCCCGTCTACCATTTAGGAGGTCCAGGGTTTGTTTCCCGGGGCCTCCTGGTGAAAGGCAAGCTGGCCTGTGTGGTGAGCTGGCCCGCGTGGAGAGCTGGCACAGCAAGATGATGCAACAAAAAGAGACACAGAGGAGAGACAATAAGAGACGCAGCAGACCAGGGAGCTGAGGTGGCGCAAGAGATTGAGTGCCTCTCTCGCACTTTGGAAGGTCCCAGGATCCGTTCCCAGTACTGCCTAAAGAGAAGAAAAGCAGAGAAGAGCACACACACACACAGAGCAGACAGCAAGTGCAAAACAACGGGGCGGGGGCGGGGCAGGGCGGGGGTGGGAGTGGAAGGGAATAAATACAATTAAAAAAAAAAAGCTTACAGCATGCTTTAACCCTGTTTATTTAGCTCCTAATCAAAAACCATGGTTTAGTTACTAGTTTTGATTCTCTTACACAGAAACTTATTAAAACTAACTATTAATAGGTTAGCTGTTAATTGGTTTTCAATGAAATGGTCAACTATAGCACACACATTAGGTAGCATATGTGTTTTCTTTTTTTACTAAAAATATGAATGTACAGTGGAGTTATATCATAAACACATTTTAACTTACATTATTTCAGTGTATGAGGTCAGTGAAAAGGAAGCAGTAAGCATGATGACTTTAAATGACACTGCAGTACCACCTATTTGATGAATGTGTGCCCTGGAGTAAACCAGCATGACCGTTGTCAGTCTGGTGTTTCTTTGGTCATTGTCAGTTCTCATCTGCCTCTCAAAGGGCAAGCATTTTGCAAGGCTGAGTATGATTCTAGTGTTTAAAGGTATATACGTTTTATATTAGATGGCTCCTAACTTAACACTAGCACCGTCATTTGGTCTTCAACCAAAGAAGCAGTCGTTTCTTCCAAAACTAGAGGAAAAACTGGTGTGGTAGACCTATAGGTTTCCAATAAGGTGCCTTTCTAAAGGGCTTTCAAGAGAAATCTTGATAAAACTCGATTTTATCTTATATTCTGCTGTTAGAAGCTAACCCCTAGGTGTGATGCTACTCCATGTAACCTAAATGAAGATGCCATGATTTTTAAAAATGCCATGATACTGTCAATGTAATTGAATTTCAGTTTAGTTCCTTGCTCACATTTAGCACAGTATGTTTCTGTGGTACTTTCCTTGTGCCAGCACTTAAGAATGAACCTATCATTAATGAAGAAAATCTCATGGTGAAATGATAAAATCTTTTCATAAAATCTGAACAGAAAACTACCACAGTTGATTGGTCTTAGAACGAGTCAGAATATGATTTCAATTAGCAAATGGTGCTCCTGAAGCCGAGATTAACTGTTACATTCAGTGCTCCCAAGGACCTTCTGGAGCCTCCTTTCCATGGGTTTCAACATTTGTAGCTACGTTCTGTTTCTGAAACACGTGGCCTTAACCTGATCACCACGCTGGTTCAGTTTCTATTTTGTTTTTTTTTGTTTTTTTCCTTTATTTTTAAAGAAGCTTTAGATTTCATAAATGTTACGTTGAAAATATAGAGGGTTCCCATATACCCCTCTCTCTTCCCCTCCCTCACTTTCCCCCATTAACAACATCTTTCATTATTGTGGTACATTTGTTAGAATTGATGAACACATATTGAAGCATTGCTACTAAGCATGGTCTATAGTTTACATTATGTATTACATTTTGCACTGCACCATTTTATAGGTTTTGACAAAATGTATAATGGCCTGTACCTGTCATTGCAATATCATGCAGTACAATTCCAATGTCCCCAGAATGCCCCATCTTATACCTATTCTTCCCTTTCCCTCCCCTTAGAACTTCTGGTAACCACTGTCTTTATATCAATGTTAAAAGTTCTTCCATTACTAGAATAACAATAAGTCTACTTTAATCCATAGTACCATTCCTCCTTTATGTTTGTTCATTCCTCATTCTTGAGGATTTAGGGATGGTGATGCCCACTGTTTCTAAAAGCACCATTCTAATGGAAACATCCTTGCCCTGAGTTAAGATGGGACTGTGAATTTTATCTACTATCTAGAGCTAATAATAAACTTAAGGAGCTTAGGTCAATTTAGTAGATATTGATTTTCTTGACTATGACTTCAAAATTTGCCTCAGCTTCTTTTAGCCATGTAGGATTTGTACCTAGGCTGCAGGGGAGGGAAAATATCCCATGGAGAACTCCTTAAACAATCATATTTGGAAAATTGCTGGCTGTAGTCAAGACATATGGATCCCCAATGAATAGCTACAGTGGCTGGTGGGACAGTTTGACTCTTCAGATTGTATCATCAAAAGATCCACAACTCTCTGCCTTTGGTAGAGAAGGCAATTGTCAAACGTTTAGGAAATCAAGAAACAGTTTGGAAAGTTCTTCATTTTCTAAAATGACAGCCTTTAAATATATTTCCAAACCTTGTTGTTGTTGCTCCAAGACTTTTGGGACCCAGCTTCTCACATTTCTGGAGGGGATTTCTGGACTTTTTATATATTTCTTAAGCCTTTTGTGCAAGGCATGAAACTCATACTTTTTTCAACAAAATGCTTTTTTCCCTTTATTAGCATTCTATCTTAAACACCATGTATCTCCACTCTGGGTCCCTCTCCTCTTAGTGAAAAGAAGGGATGTAGACCTCCGTAGCTACACCAGCCAGCTGGCACAGGGCTAGTTCCCTTTTCTTTTGGTGTCAAGAGTTTGTGTCAGAGAGTATGAGAGCAATCTATGTTACAGTTTCAGTGTGTTGAACTGTGTATGCAATAAACAAAATCCAAACTGGAAACTCCATAGCTCAAACGGCCCAAATTGTCAATGAATAAACTAAAGAAAAGGAGGGAGAGGAAAATAAATTCAAAGAAAGTTTAAAGACATATCAAGTTTAAAAAATGAACAAGACTACATTATGCTGACTAGGAATGTACACATATAATAAAATGATGAAATGCAGTGAGCGATTACTATAAATTCAAAATTGATTGATTGCTTTTAGAGAGAAGGAAGCTCGGGTAGCTGGCAGAGCCTGTTGATCTGGGCAGTAGTTATAGTTATAAGAGTATTTTCTTTATAATAATTAATAAACTAATTGTTTTACATGAATTTCTGTGTTTTCTTTTAAAATAAGAATGTTAACATTTTATGAAGTACAGTGACACTATGCATAGTGCCTTTCTCTCAAATCATTATTTTGATAATTTTCCAACACGCAGAAAAGTTGAAAGCATTGTGCAGGGGATGCCAATATACTCATCATACTATTTTATAACTAGTTTTTTCCCAATCAATAATATTTAGTAGAGATCTTTTGATATAATTAAATACAGAAACACCCTCACTTTGGAATGATATATATAGTATTCTATTGTATGGCTGCTACTTTATTTAATTAGCTTCCTAATGATGGACATTTATCTGGTTTCTGATTGGTTTCCAAAGAGAAATAGCACTGCTTATATATCCTTATGATAAATTCTTAATATTTGCTGGATTGCTGGGTATTCTGATGTGCACAGCATGAATTGTATGCTATAAATGTACAGTTAGTAGTAGAGGCAAAAGATGCAGCTTATTTTGATCAAAACTGTGTAACCTATGGAGGGAATCAATTTCAAATAAAAAAAAACGATTCCCCGCAATGGGATCCTCATATAGCATCAGACCTCCCCTGGAACAATTCAGGTTTAATCCCAATTGCTCTTCTACAGTCTCATATTGGTTGTTGTGGGTTTAGTTGTTGTATCATTTATCTCTTGCCACAGTAGTACTACATAATGAACCACCCCAAAATTCAATGGCTTAAACAATAGGCATTAGAATCTATGGGATGACTGTATGATTCTTGTAGGCTCTGCTGGGCTCGCTCATGTGGCTGTAGTCAGCTGTAGTGTAGTATGCAACTCTGCTGATCTTGGGAGGGCACTCTCATATGTTTGATGGTTGACTGGTTACAATATACCAGAAATGGGTTGGCTTTTATAATGGGAATTTATTAGGTTAAAAGTTTACAGTTCTGAGACTATGAAAATACCCATATCAAGGCATCATCAGAGATGCTGTCTCACCAAACATGAGCTGCAGGCGATCCTGGACTCCTTCCATATGGCAGGGCACATAGAGGCGTTTGCTTCTTTTCCTGGTCTCGTAGCTTCAGCTACTGGCTGTTCTGTTTTGGCTTCCTCTCTCCTGGGTTCCTCTCTGAGCTCCTGAGTTCCTTCTCTCTCTGTCTCTGTGGTTTTTTTCTCTGTGTGTCTCTGTTTTTAGTCCTCCGTTTATAAGGGACTCCTGCCAGAGGACCAAGACCCACCCTGGGTCACACCTTACTGAAGTAATCCAGTCGAAGCGTCCCACACTCACAGGAATGGGTTAGCTTCAAGAACACTATCTTTTCCAGGATCCACAAAAAGCTTCAAACTGTCACTGCTGGCTTAGGCTGGTTTAAGATGCAAGAGGATTCAGATGTCTTATCCACGTCTCCAGCATTCTTCCAGCAGGCTACCCTGCACATGTTCTCATGGCAGTGGCAGGGGCACTGGAAAGGGGCACAGGCTTTTCAAGCTTCTGTGTCATCCTCTTTGCTAACATCCCATTAGCCAAAGCAAAGTCAGCGGGAGGGAACTCCAAGGTTACAGAGCAGAGGGCAAGGGTATGGAAAAGGCACTGTTTGGAAACATTGATGCAGTCAGTCTTCCACAGCTAGCAAGCAGCATATTTTAAATTGGTACTTCTTAGAAGCATTAAACATTGGTGGTATTTCTAAACTGCAGATGTAATGCCTTTGAAATATGAAAAATGGAGACTAAGTATATTTGTGGGGAATGCAAAAAGCTTTTTGCTTCATTTAAAAATTTTCTTAAGATTTACAAAGGTAACTCAATTGGAAATTCTACACTTAATGTTCTGTCTTTAAAATATTTTTTTTTCCCCAGTCATTGGCGTTTTCCCCTGGGATCTGTTTCAGGAAACAGGATTTTCTCAGTCCATGCCTGTTTTTCTTTGTTTGATAGTGTTCTTGGAATCGGTTTTGAAATTGGGCTTTGAGAACATTGAATGGAGTAAGATAACGAGCTAGAATTCCCCATCAAGGACCTTAAGTTTTTTAGCTTGAGATAGAAATTAGAGCTAGAATTAGTCCCTCTACTTATATCTCTGTACGTCTTTCTCTTTGTATCATAATTATGTAAATGATGACTTTAAGATCTCCCAGGACAGTGATTCAAAAGCAGGTATGCAGTACCCATATTTGTGAATGGCAAGAAATTTATTACTGATAATGTTTAATGTCCCAAAGATAGAAAAGAAAATCAAGTTTATCCCCATAGAATGTAATTCTATGTGCCAATTTCGTATGGCTGCCTTCAAGCTCTTTTCTTCAGAAATGAAAAATACTGGAACAAATATTTTGCATATATAGTGTTCATTAAACACTTTTCATTATGTGTACAGTATAAAATACACACTTTTTAACTGAAATTGTGTGTATTGTATTAAATAGGCAATTAGGGCTGTTGAGTTTTGCTTCATTTTCTGACTTTGGAACCTAATCCTTGAGTGAGTTAAAATTCCATACCTTTGTACTCACCTGTATGCTGCTTTTCTCTCTTGAGCTATACAAAAAGAGTGAATTCGGATTTTACTTGCTGGCAGTTGAGAGACCCCTTTGGTTTTAGTTTACCTGTATATCAGGATGATGGATACAAACTTTGGAGAACTTTGATAACGTGGCAAAAAGTGTCCTTGCAGAGTTAATTAATTCAGACCTTTGTAGTGAACTTCAAGAGGAACGGTCAAGAGAAACCTGGCAGAATAGTTATAAACACGGTCTTTGGAGGGAAACAGATGTGGTTCCTGATACCACCTCTCCCACTCCCTCCTGTGCAACCTTGGATGGGTTACATTAGTCTCTGTGCCTCAGATTCTCTGTCTGCAACGTAATAGCAGTGCCTCTTACACAGGGTTGTTGGAAATAATAAGTGAGGTAATGCTAATAAAGTACCCTTTTAGCACAATGCCTGGCACATAGTAAGTGCTCTAGAAATGCCATGTGCTGTTGGTACTGGAAGGAACCCTGGGCATCTGATGCAGCTGCTTCATTTTATGAATCTGGAAATAGAGGTTAAGTTCTTCAGGAAAACTATCTTAAAAACCTGAAAGTAAGATTGAATCAGTATATATTTGTAGATGGGTGTAATCCTGAAATGTAATGTCTACTTTAACAGTATTTGTTAATTTATACAACCCTGCAAATTTTCAAGAGCCAAGTGTAAGCTGTCATAGTTTTTGTTTAAGCTTTTTATTTTGAAATAATTACAAACTTATAGGACAGTTTTAAAAATAGCACAAACCCTATACAGGGAACTTCAATATGTTCCCAACTCCCCAGATATCCAGATCCACCGATTTTAACATTTTGCTGCCTTTGCCATGCCATTCTATCTGCCTTTCCTCCCTTCCTCCCTTCCATCCATCTATTTATTTATCTATCTATCTATCTATCTATCTATCTATCTATCTATTTTTTGACATTTGAGAGCAGGTTGCACACATCATACTCTTTGAACACTTAATACTTCCATGTACATTTCCTATGAACAAAGATATCCACTTATGTAATCAACCTAAGTGCAGTTATCAAGTTCAAGAAATTTAACATTGATATAAAGCTTACATTATATATTCCAGTTTTTTCTTATGTCCTTTAAGTCCTTTCTCCTCCATTCTTAGATCCCACCAGCATCATGTATTACATTTAATTGTCATTATCTCTTTAGTTTCTCTTACTGTTTTTTTTTATTTGTAGAAACATAAATACAACATAAATCTTCCCATCCCAGCCACTCCTACGCATTCAGTGGGATTAATCACCTTCATAATGTTGCAGTATCCTCACCACCATCTATTACTAGAATTCTCCCTTCACCCCAAACAGAAACCCTACACTCATTTTGTATTAATTCCTCATTGCCCCTTGCCCCTCCAACTCTAGTAACCTGTGATTTACATTTTTTGTCTTTATAAGCTTG
>JAQZBX010043321.1:0-21713 GCA_029593785.1 Cabassous unicinctus | reverse complement strand
ATGAAACTGAAAAGACAAAGTAGCCCCAACTATCTAAATGGGTAAATTTGGCCTTCATATTGCCTTTCATTCCTTGAGTGTGGAGTTGTATTCCAGGATTCCTCACACCATGTGACTGGCTGTGTGCCTGCGAAGCTACCCACCCAACATGGAGGAGCAGGCTGAGGAGGGCCAAGAGCAGGGCATCACTCCCAGAGGTCTCAGCCTTCAACTCTTGGAGAGGAGGTGGCAGCAAGCCCAGAGCTTGTATTTTTTTCACAGCCATTTAATAACTAGTTTAAATAGAAATATTAACAATCACGTCTTCCTTTGTTTTAGGGACCAAGAGTTCTTTTTTTAAAAAACAAATAAGTAAAAATAGCAATGGCAGTGACTCTGACATAGAAACAGCAAACTGTTCATAAAGAAATATTAACTCCACAATGTCAAATCAGTATCTACTCCTGCCTTGTATGTTTAAAAATAACCTGTTTTCCCTTTCCTGATCTTAGAAACATTGTCTCATATAATTATAAATAATGGAATACTAGCAAACATTGTTTTAAAAGGATAAACTGTGGTAAATCACATCCATGGAATGAATTTTATTTCTAAATCACTAAGGCTGTTATTTCTTACTCTCCTTGGAAACCAAAAATCAAAAGCCTCATTCATCACTACTTTAATTTCATCTTCTGAATTTATTTCTAGGTACCGAGGTCAGCTTATTGGATTAACTAGGTAATGTAACCCAGCTGTTTGCCTTTCTATCTTAGCAGCCTGGAGAATAAAGGGCAAGCTCCTTAATGTAGTGTACAAGTCCCCTTGAAATCTGGCCACCTTCCAGCCACGTTTCTCACCATTTCCTCCTCTTACTTAATTGGAGGCTTACTGGAGAAAAGTCATGGGCTCACAAGTGTGTTCTTATAGTCCAGAGCTCTCCTACATAACCAAACATTTCTATACCAGGGATCCAGGCATAAAAGGACTTCTGGGCCTCCTTCTTTTGTATATGATATAGGCTTGAAGAATTGATCCAAAGATCCTGCTGTGCTGGGTTCACCACAAATTGATGAGCTAGGAAGTGACTTCAACTGGAGGGGGTAGGGTTGACTACTTTGGTCAGCATGCAGAGATAAGATCCATCCTTAAGTTAGTGGCAGTGCCATCTAGTTCACAGGTGACTTGAAGAGAGCCATACCTGGTCTCCCTTCTGAATAGTCACCCCAGCTTGCAGCACTGGTTGGCCAAGACTTGTGACATTCTTATACTGATTGTAGATTCTGACCTTTAGATTCTCCTGGGTAGCCTAAAGCTCCTTTGTGCCTGGAATAGTAGTGGGTAAAAACTGAAGTTGCAGAGGAAGGGCATGTTCTCATTGGAAGTCACTGTAAACAAATGCTACCATAGAATGTTAGGTGTTCAACTTATCTTGGCTATAAGAAGTATAATATCAGAAATACTTCTCCAGGGAAGAATAGTTGTAATATGGGGGCATTTTCGGGACATTGGAGTTGTCCTGCATGACGCTGCAGTGACAGATACAGGCCATTGTATATTTTGTCATAACCTACAAAATTGTGCAGGACAGAGTATAAACTATAATGTAAACTGTACTCCATGTTAGTAGCAATGCTTCAATATGTGTTCATCAATTGAAATAAATGTACCACACTAATAAGCGATGTTGATATGGGAAAGTGTGGGAGGGAGAGGGAGTGGGGCATATGGGAATCCCTATATTTTTATGTAACATTTATGTAATCTAAAGCTTCTTTTAAAATAAAAAAAGATTAATTTAAAAAAATAAATAAAACTACATTTGTGATTAAAAAAAAAAGAAGAAGAAGAAATATCCCTCCAACTCAGAATTTCCTTGTTTAGCTGTAAATCTGAGGATGGTGTGATGTGGAGAAGTATAGCTGTACTTGGAATATGTTTTTGTTTTCTTGTTGCTGAAGCAAATTCCATGCAATGAGTTAGACTAAACAGCAGGACTTTATTGGCTCATGTTTTGAGGTTAGGAGAAACTTAAAATTGAGGTGTCAGTAAGGCAATGCTTTCTTCCTGAAAACTGGCATTCTGGGCTGGCTGCAGCGATCCTTGGTCCTTGGCTTTTCTGTCAAATGGTAGTGCACATGGCGGCATCTCCTTTCTCTTCCAGGTCACACTGACTTTCAATGTCTTGCTTCCTGTGCTTTTCTCTCTATCTGCCTGCATTTCATTCTTCTTATAAAGTACTCCAGTAATGGGATTAAGACCCACACCTTAACTGAAATAACCTCATCAGAAGATCCTACTTAAAATGGGTTCATACCTACAGGAATGGATTAATTTAAAAGAACATGTTTTTCTGGGGGTGCTTAGCTCCAAACCACCACAGAATGCTTTAAAAAGGGGGGAGGGCCCTCAGAGGGAAGCTTGTGGTGTTGATACAATTAAGCTCTCATTTTTTTTTCTTTAACAATATGCCATAATTTATTGAATTTGAATAGATACATACTTTATGAAAAAGCACTCTAACTTTTTACTTAAATAAATATGTACAAAAACTCTCCAAGAGATGTATACAAAAGTTTCATATTGGCAAATAATAATAAGCAAAAGCTGTAAGCAATCAAAAATAAAAGACTGGATAAATACATTTTATACAGCAGTGAACAAGAAAGAATTATTTAGACAACTACCTAGAGGAATATTGCAAATATAATGTTAAATGTGAAACCAAATACAAAGTGAAATAAACTGTATGATTGGAAAGTTCAAAACAATTAGATCAAAACTAATTATATATATATAAAAGGAAAAGCTAGTGACTTTGAAAACAATTGGGAGGGTAGCTATTGGTTGGGCATGTTGGGTGGATGCGCCTGCCACGTTCACATTGTTCTCTTGATGGTGGTGATTATGTGAGTGGTTCCTTTTTGATAATCCTTTGGACTGTATTTTATGTTTTGTTTCTTGTTTTTTGTATGTGTGTTTAAATAGAGTAAAATTTAAAATATAATTATACACATTATCCGATGATCCAGCAGCTATAATTTTAATTCTATTTAGTTCTAAATTTCTATGACAAAGGGCAAAGAATGGCTAGAGTCTAAAAACAAGAGGCCTTACTTTGTCTTAAGGTCACAGAGGGCTGAGTTTTAAAGATTAAAAAGAGTCATCCCAGTCTTGAAGGAAATTGGGTAGGGAGGGAGAGCAAGGCGGTAATCTAGACTTAAGGTCATGTGTGAAAGCCATGTGATATGAAGACGCATTAGCAAGTGTAAGACACTTAGGGTAATTGTGGTTGAGGCATAGTGTGTCAGTTAGAAGATGGCTTGCCATCAAGTTTTTGGCAAAGTCAGGGGCCATAACACACATAACATTGTAGGCCATGGTAAAATTATTTTAAAATACTGCATTCTAATTTGGAATTCAGTGAAAGATTACAGTTAAACATCTTGATTGTGGTGGTGATTACACAGAGCTATACATGTGAAAAATTGCATGGCACTACACAAAAACACACAAATACACAAATGAGTGATGTGTAACTGATGAAATTGGAAGAAGCTCTGTGGTTTATATCAATGCCAGCAATTTTCTGGGTTTTCTATTGTGCCATAGTTATGCAAGGTGTTAACACTGGGGGAGGCTGGATGGAGAGTACACATGAACCTCTCTGTACATTTCTTTGCCTTGCTATGAGTCTATAATTATTTCAGAATAAAAAGTTAAAAAGGCAGGAGGCGGTGGCTCCAAATACTGGAGCACCTACTCTAAAACAGTGCTTCAGGGATGGCCTTGAAGCTAAAGGTCTTATGCAAAAATAGTGCCCCTGTATCCAGGCCCAAAGATGTTCCTGAAGAAAAAGATGTCAGCATATTTAAAATGGGGTGTAGCCGTCAGAGAAAGGCAAATTAAAACCAATTGAGCTGTGGCTCAATTGGTTGGGCTCCCGTTTACCATATGGTAGGTCCCGGGTTCAGTTCCCAGGGCCTCCTGGTGAAGGAAAGCCAGCGCACGTGGCGTGGTGAGCTGAGGTGGCACAGCAAGATAAGGCAAGAAAAGGGAGACGAGCAGACACAGAAAAACGCAAAGCAAATGGACACAGCAAGCACAAGCAACAAGGGAGGGATAAATAAATAAAAATAAATAAATCTTAAAAAAAAAAACCAACACATTGTTATACTACTATACATCCTTAAGAATGACTGTAATGAAAAAGGTATACAATCCAAGTGTTGGCAGAAATGTGTCGCAACTGGAACTCTAATTCTTAGATGATAGAAGTGTAAATTGGTGCAACCATTTTGGAAAACAGTCTGCAGGAGATACTACTGCAGTATCTACTGAAGCAAAAAATATGTGTATGACCCAGAAACTCCACTCCCATGTTATACCCCACAGGATTGTACACATAGGTTCATGGAAAAAAAATTAACAAGAATATTCACAACAGTACCATTCACAAAAGCCAAAATCTAGAAACAACTAAGTAGCCATGGACAGTTCGATAGACAAATAAATGTTGATAAATTCAGACAATGGAATATTATACATCAATGAGAATTAATGAAAGATTGCTAAATGCAGCAACATGGATGAATATTCATGATTACAATGCCAAGTGAAAGAAGCCAGACACAAAGAGAAGGGGAAAGAGAGAAACAATCTTGTTTGATTCCATTTCTCTACAGTTCAAAAAACAGGTGTTAGAAATCAGAATAATGGGAAGCAGATGTGGCTCAAGCAATTGGGCTCCCATCTACCATATAGGAGGTCCAGGGTTCAATTCCTGGGGCCTCTTGGTGAAAGGCAAGCTGGCCCATGTGACGAGCTGGCCCACGCAGAGTGCTAGCCCACATGGAGAGCTGGCACAGCAAGGTGACGCAAAGAAAGAGACACAGAAGAGAGACAATAAGAGACGAAGCAGAGCAGGGAGCTGAGGTGGCTCAAGAGATTGAGTGCCTCTATCCCACTCTGGAAGGTCCCAGGATCGGTTCCCAGTGCCGCCTAAAGAGAAGACAAGCAGACATAGAAGAATACACAGAGAGTGGACAGCGAGCTTAAAACAATGGAGGGGGTGGGGGGGATAAATAAATAAGTCTTTAAAAAAAAAAAATTAGGACAGTGATAACACTTTGGGGCAGTTGCTGGGAGGCAGCATGAGAGGGGGTGCTAGGGTACTGGCCCTGTTCTACTTGTTGATTTGGGTGCCGGCTATACTGGTGTACTTGTTTTGTAAAAATTCTTCAAGGACTCCATTACGATTTATACCCTTTTTATATGTCTATCTTTCCAAAATAGAAAATAAGAATGACAAGATTTAACTACAATATTTGTGATTTACATTGTTTATTGCATTGGTTAAGTCTTTACAAAAGAAATTGCACACAGACAAATGGACATGGAGCTATAAAGATAACATTAAAATGATGACTGAGCAGAGTAATGACAGACTTGAAAAGTAGATTTTTTATTATATTTAATAGTTTTGTTCAGAAAGGGCATGTCGGAGTGGTTTAAAAGACAACTTTATATCTAATTTAAAATATGTGCAAATATTACCAAATGTACACATTTGATTTTTCATTTATTATTGAAATTCATATATACAATATTGGAATATTTTCTTATCAATTAAAAATATAACAAAAGACCCCTTTAATTTCAAATGAAATTCCCCTGGAAAATACAGAATTAAAGGTATACTTGCTATTCACAAAATGCATAGAAGAGACAGTATTCCTAGAGTGTGCTTGGGAAACAAGCCAAACAGACTGTGGTCTTAGATGGTCACAAATGGACCAAAGAATTTACAATACTCTATCCTTATTGTAAAATGTAACTTGATATTTCCTTTAAAAAAAAAAAAAAAAGAGTAGTGTAAATTTCCTCTATTGAACAGAGGTGTTCATCCATTTTCTGCAAGACTATTACATTCATTCTTGGATTTGTTGCTCTTATAGGCAGGTTTTACTGTGA
Organism: Cabassous unicinctus; assembly: GCA_029593785.1. Taxonomy (NCBI): domain Eukaryota; kingdom Metazoa; phylum Chordata; class Mammalia; order Cingulata; family Chlamyphoridae; genus Cabassous; species Cabassous unicinctus. Next base: position 15,761 of record JAQZBX010043321.1, on the reverse strand, counting down.
AAATGAGAACACATTATAATCTTGGTTGTGATATGCCCAATATGGAAAGAAATGTGTTCTAAGTCAATTAAAGCCAACATAATCCATGAGCACTAAAGAATATTGTAGTATCACAATCTATTACAACTCACTCAAATTCTGATTTGCAGTATTGGATTGAGGAAGGCAGTGCTCTTAGTCAATCCATCTGATTTGATCACTGACCTACTTTCCTTCAGAAGTAGAAACGTTATTTCTGATTGTATCTCAGAAGAAAAGCAGAGAGAAAAGACATTCTGCCTTTGGATTGCCAAACAAGTACGGGGATTTCATTGTATCTATGTCAAAGGGGGACAGTATAATTCACAATCAAGTTAGGCAAGACATTGTCTCAGTTGGGGACCTGAGTAGTTACCTTTTTATAGAAATGAAGTACTTTATTCATTCCAGCATGAAATATATGGGAATAGTCCACAGGACCAAAGCCTACGTCGTATATACAATACCTAGAAAATTGCTGGCACTCAGAAAAGATTAAGTAAAAATAAAAGTTATAAAATAAAATTTTCTGGCCTAAAATGTGGATTTTTAGAAATGTATATATTTTCAGTTTGTATATTCCATTTAGAATGCTCTATCTTTAAAAACTCATTTTAAACATAGATTACTGTAAGCAGTTCATCTTTTAGATTTTATTTGAAAAGTGGTCAGAATTCAGTTAAAGATGATCTACTTTATATACTGCTAAAATTTTAGAGAAAAATATAAACTCATTTTACTTATCACAGTCTTATAGATATTTATATCAAAATTGTTTTTTGTTCAATAGAACATCATTGTTCAATTTTAAATAGAGTATACCTATATATACCTCCACATAATGATCATTTCTGTAGACTAAAATAAATTAAAACTTCATTTTTAAGATATAGTATGCCACAAACAGTGAACCCTAAGTTAAACAATGGATTTTAATTTAATAGTACAATTACAAAAAATGCTATCATCAATTGTAACAAAAGTTCCACACCAATGCAAGGTGGTGGTGGTGGATTGGTGTATGGGAATCCTGTATTTTATGCATGATTGTTCTTTAAACCCACAGCTTCTCTAATAAATACATTTTAAAAAGATATAGTGTGTCATATACTTTCTTTGATCTTAATTGCAATCCATAGTTATTATCATATCAAAAAATGATTTTGAAGAACCAAGATAAAATCTTTCCTTTTTCATTCTTATGAATCAATGTTTCTATAATATATCAGCTAGTTCTGTATCTTTTAAGTGAACCATTTCATTGATTCTGAATTCTGGCTATGTATCTGATCACATATAAATACTAATCAAACTTGCATTTTTTAAAAAGTTGATTAATTTACCAAAAATGATTTTTAAGGTTTTTATTGACTTACTTCATAATTATATTTCAGCATTTTCTTAATGTGGCCTTACCCTGGGAACAGTGCAGGTTATGAGTCTCAAGGTCAGAAAGAAACTTGATTTTTCATTATGCTTAGTCATTCCTGACTCACCTGTCCACAGTGACTCCAACTGAACAAGAGATCCACATGAACCTGTTAGCAAACCTGTCATGGAGATCAACGGCATATTCTAATATCAGCAGATCCTGGACAGTGATAAATAGCTTGGATAATTCTCCTCAACCATTTTTCACATTTCAGAGGTGAGCTATTTTTTTTTTTAATAAATAAAGCCTAGAAACAATCTTGGTGCTTCTCTTTCAACAGCTAAGAAGGAAGAAAAATATACCCAATGGAAAAGACTTAGCATTTCCATTGACTAGTCCAAAGAAATAGTCAATGCAGAAAATGTTTGCATAGAGTGACATTGGTGGGTAAATTTTGCTTCACAGTCCTGGTTTGTAGTGAACTCCTGAGCCCTCTTTCAGGAAGCAAGTGTACGCATAGCCTGAGGAAGCAAAGAAGAAACAAAGCATTAATACAACTGAATTCTCCTTAAGTCTACGTTATGTTTTTTACAAATATGTTTTTATAGTATTGGCTGCTTACCTTTACTCATCTTAGGTATACATCCTCACAATAAAAATAGAGTAAAAAACTTATCCTTGTGCCTTGCTGTACTTTAATTGCATTTTGTTAAAAGCAATAATTATTATTTGAGTACTTAAAATGTACAAAACAATGTTATGTTACTTTACATGCATCCTTTAATTTTTGTAACTCTACGAAGTTTTATTATTCCTAGTTTACATGAAGAAACTAAAATGAAGACACGGTAAGTAATTTGCCCTAGGCTGCACAGCTAGTAAGTGGCAGAATCAGGATTAGCACTCAGGTCTGTCTCATCCTAAATCCAATGTCCTTAAAACAGCTCTGCTCTACTGGCTCACTATGTACAGGAACCTTACCATGAATCCTTTTATTCAGAAATCAATAAATACACCTCTAAAGGAATAATATCCACAAGTTCCAATTTTGATATTTGGATTTTTATTCAAACTGTCAGTCCTATATCCATAGAATCATAAACTTCTAAAGCTGGAAAGACTTCTCAGCTCACTAATTACTTTCTTGGGCTCACTGAGCTAGTGGTTTAAGATCAAGGTCTTCTGATTTTCCACTCTAGCCATTTATTTTCTCCACAAAAATATTTCCTGCCTTTCATCCCCACTGCCTGATTTTGCCATAGGGGTTTGCATGTTATTTTTTTCAACATTTTTGTTAGGACCTGGAAAAAGCAGAGAAGGCGTACTTAACAGATTTGAAGATGGCTCCAGTGGGGGTGGATAGTTAATATGCTGGATGACAGATTCAGAATTCAAAACTTCCAGTAAACTGGAACCAAGAACATGTGAGCTAGCAGAAATATATGTAGTTCTGCATTAGGGTCACAAACCAATGACATAAACATGAGTGGGGAGCCCAGCTGGACTGCAGTTTGTGTGAAAATGCCCAAATCTTTAGTTGACCCTTGCTCAATAGAAGCCAAGAGTTTGATGTAGCTATTATGTGAGCAAGCACATTTTTGTATTGCAGTAATAGAATTGTCTTGATGAGATCAAGGTAAGTCATGGTTTCATAATCTCCTGCTGGCCTGACCGCATCTGGGGTTCTCTGTCCCCTTCTTGGCCAGAGAAGCATTGACAGACTGTGTTTATGAAGATGATAGAGGGGACTAGAGGAATCTTCCCTAGAGGAGAGAATGTGGAGACAATAGAGCTATTCTCAAATATTTGAAGGACTCATCAGTGGGAGGGTTTGTGTTGCTAGAGAAGGCCTATCTCGGGCCATCAGGCGACTGCTACAGAATTTCAGCTTTGTAAGCACAACTAACATTTGAGACTACCACTGTGCAACTAGCTGCTTTGAAAAGGCACTAGTTGCCAGTGTCTGGAAATGGTCACACAAAAACTAAATGAAAGTACCCTCCATTAGGGATGGTGTAGAAGGAATTCTTACGTGGGCTAGGATATTGGACTACCTGATCTCTAAGAAATTTTCAACTTTAAAATTTTATGATCTTCCTTTGTTGTTCCCATTTTACTCAGTGGTGGAGCCACAAATTTCCACAGACACTACTTCAAGTTTCAGTCACATTTCCTGGAAATAGTCTGATGCCAGAAGAGCATCAGAAGTACATAGAATGAGTCTTGAGTGGAGGGAGTATCTTTTTTAAGCCATTACCAGTCAGACGAAGAAAGGTTATGAGGTTCCTATTCCTCACTGACTACTCCTGAAGCTTATGAGTAGTTATTCCTAGGTTAGAAATTCCCTCAATTCACTTTTCCCCTATCCCACTGGCCTTTAATCTCTGAAAGAGAAAGTATCCAGAGGCTTAAGTATGAAATCAGGACCAGTGTGTTGGCTGCCACAAAAGGGCAGCCTGAGGCAAAAGTTCTCCAAGTACTGTCTTCAAGGGGGAATTTTTGTTTACCATTTTCCCCTTCTGTGAAGTCATCCTTTTAGTATTTTTTAAAATTATATTCCCTGAAAAGTTCTTAATCAGACATAAACACTATTTGTAGTATTCTATTTATTTAAGATTTAACCCCAAATTATTTTCTTAAAAGGAAAATAATGATCATACCTCATCCTGGACATCAAGTTCTTCAATCAGCTCTGCTTCTATTAATTCAAGAGGATCTTTACATTCTTGGATGAGGGTGATCTTGACAAAGAGAACAAAGAGTATTAATTGGAAATATAATTGCATCAACCCACTTGATACTCCACCAAAAATGACTGGAAGCTTTGCTGATGCTTCTCATCCATAATATACAGACTTCAAAATCCTCTTCTGTTTTCTTGTTTTTTAAATATTTCCCACCTTAGAATTCTTCCCCTTTTTTCACCTTCAAGTGTAAACTGGTATAAGTTCTCCATTGTCTAACCACCTCTTCAGCGCTCTCCCCCAACCTGTGAAGTGTGTGTTCTTAACAAGTCAACCCCTTCTGCTTAAAAAATCCAGCAGTCAATAGAACTTCTCTGTCAGTGGCTAAGCTAAGAGCACTTAGTCCAGCATCAAGCATGCAGTGAATGCTCAGTGAAGGACTTGTGACTCATGACAGTAAATAGTCCTAAGTTGAATTGGAAGGAAATTAATTCTAGTAGAGATGGAAGCCAACGTCTGTGGACCAAGTTGGTTGTTCAAGAAAGCTCTGCTTTTTAGAAGTAGTATAAAACTTAATCTTCGCCACAGAAGAAACCAACCATTTGAGCTTTGTCTCATGCATGAAGAAGGACATTGCCAAAGTAACACCAAATGTCTATCAAGGCAAGAATAAAAATTTTGCAGTGATATTTAGTTACTTTTTATCTCAAAGATAACCCAATTCTTTTTACTAGCATGGAAATGAATTAGGCTATTAAGTCCCAGAGCAGATGGTCTTGACATAAAGGGAGATTTAAAGGCAAGGTACAACTACAAATTGGGGCTGTCCTGAGATAGTAAACTAAAGGGGTTGGGAGAGGATCATATCACCACATCCACATCATCACATCCACAATATTTACAATACCCTTCCTGAAGAAAAGGAAAGAACCACGGGCAGAGATTTTAGCATAATTTACCACACATCTACTATGTATAGGAGTTGGTGCTAGACAATGAGAGCACACAGAAGTATAAAGTTCCTGACCTGACAGGCTACAAGTAATACTCATCCCACTGGCCGGTGAACACACCCTCAATTATATTCACTATAACATTTGTTCAGAATCGAAGAACTCATCCCAATGAGTTCTACAATGATGGTAGGTGCCCTCTTGGTTACTGGTTTTTGTGAAATTCGTGACTTGAGATCTTGGATCAGAGTAAGGGTATAGACAAATAAAACTAATTTCATGTTGAGAAAGAACTTGATATCTTGGTCTTATTTTACATTGTTGGTTTTTTTTTTAACAAATCAATTTTACTGATATATAGTAATGAAGCATACAATTCATCCAAAGCATACAATCAGTGGTATTTGGTATAATCACATAGTTGTGCATTCATCACTTCAATCATTATTAGAGCATTTTCATATTTCAAATATAATAATATTAAACAAAAACAGACAAACAAAATTCTTCACCTCTCAATCTCTCTGTGCTTCCCCTGCTGTACATAGCTGCTATTTCTGGCTATTCTTGCATATTTTTTTTAATTTTAATTTTTTAAGCAGTTTTATTGAGATATATTCACATACCATACAATCTATCCAAAGTGTATAATCAATGGCTTTTAGTATAATCACAATGTTGTACAGTCATCACCACAAAAAATTTTAGAACCATTTCATTACTTAAAAAAAAAACAACTCCACACCCCTTAGCAGTCACCTCACAATCCCTCCATCCTTCTCGAGCCTTACATAACCACTAATCTAATTTCATCTTAATGAATTGATTTATATCTACATTTTATAGAAATGGAATCATATAATATGTAGTATTTTGTGTCTGGTTTCTTTCACTTAGCATAATGTTTAATACATCTTGTAGCATTAAATATATTAGTTCAGTTTCAAAGAAAAATGGTCTTATATATGCAATTTTACCCCTATTCATATTTCACATGTGGTTTTACTGTTAAATTTTTTAGCTTTCTTTTTAGTAGTATGTATGACCTTAGACTTTCCCTTTAAACTACTTACATATCCACATAATAGTACTGCTAGTTACAGACATTTTATTGGGCTTTCACCTTTTCTATTCATTTCCAAAGATTAACACACATCCTTTATACCAATTCGGCACAAGTTACCCTCAACTTTCCATTCCCTAACCTCATTTTATTTTCTGGTGATCCATATTCAAGTTACTAACTCCATGAGATTACATAATTTATTTAGTGCATAATAGCTCAATCATATAGTATTTGTCCTTTTGTGTCTTGGCTTGCTTCACACAACATAATGTCCTCCAGATTCATCTATGTTGTCATATGCTTTACGACTTCATTTCTTCTTACAAATGTATAATATTCCACCATGTGAATGCATCACAGTTTGTTTATCCATTCATTGGTTGATGGACACATAGGTTGTTTCCATCTTTTTGCAATCATGATAATGCCATTATGAACATATGTGTGCAGATGTTTGTTCGTGTCCCTGCTCTCAGTTCTTCTGGGTATATACCCAGGAGTGGTATTGCTGGGTAACATGGCAAATCTATATTAAACTTCTTTAGGAACTGCTAAACAGTCCTCCACAGTGGCTGTACCATTCTATATTCCCACCAACAGTGAATAAGTATTCCTATCTCTCCACATCCTCTCCACCACTTGTAGTTCTCTGTCTTATTAATAATGGTCATTCTGATAGGTGTGAAGTGATATCTCATTGTAGTTTTAATTTGCATTTTCCTAATCACTAGTGATGTTGCACATTTTTTCATGTGTTTTTTTGCCATTTGTATTTCTTCTTTGAACAAATGTCTATTCAAGTCTTTTCCCCATTTTTTAATTGGGTCATTTGTCTTTTTACTGTTGAGTTGAAGCATCTCTTTATATATCATGGATATTAAATGCTTATCAGATATGTGATATCTAAATATTTTTTCCCATTGTGTCAGCTGCCTTTTCACCCTTTTGACAAAGTCCTTTGAGGTGCAAAAGTGTCTAATTTTGCAGAGGTCTCATTTATCTATTTTTCCTTTTGTTGCTCATGCTTTGGGTATATGGTCCAAGAAACCATCACCTACCACAAGGTCTTTAAGATGATGTTTCCCTACATTTTCTTCTAATAGTTTTTGGTTTTTGTTTTTTGGTGTGTTTTTTTTGTTTTGTTTTGTTTTGTTTTAAGGAGGTACCAAGGATTGAACCCACGACCTCAGACATGTGAAGCAGGAATTCAGCCACTGAGCTATCCTCGCTCCCTGTTCAATTTGTTAATTTGGTGTATTACAGTAATTGATTTTCTTATGTTGAACTACCCTTGCATACCAGGAATAAATCCCACTTGGTCATGATGTATAAGTCTTTTGATATGCTGTTGGATTCTATTTGCAAGTATTTTGTTGAGAATTTTTGCATCTATGTTCATTAGAGAAATTGGTCTGTAATTTTCTTTTCTTGTGGTATCTTTATCTGGCTTTGGTATTAGGGTGATGGTGGCTTCATAAAATGTATTGGGAAATTTCCCCTCCTCATCAATATTTTGGAAGAGTTTAAGCAGCATTGGTGTTACTTCTTCTCAAAATGCTTGGTAGAATTCACCTGTGAAGCCGTCTGGTTCTGGACTTCTCTTTTTTAGGAGATTTTTGAAGACTGATTCAATCTCTTTAAATGTGATTCATTTGTTAAGTTCTTGTACTTCTTGTAGCATCAGCATAGGTTGTTTGTGCTTTTCTAGGAATTTGTCCATTTTATCTAGGTTGTCTAGTTTGTTGGTATACAGATTCTCATAATATCCTCTTATGATTCTTTTTATCTCTGTAGGGTCAGTCCTAACATTCCCCCTTTCGTTTCTGGTTTTATTTATTTGCATCTTCTCTTTTTCTTTGTTAGTCTAGCTAAGGGTTTGTCAATTTTATTGATCTTCTCAAAGACGCAGCTTTTGGTTTTGTTGATTTTCTCTATTGTTTTGTTCTCAATTTCATTTATTTCTGCTCTAATCTTTATTATTTCTTTCCTTCTTCTTGCTTTGGGAACAGTTTTCTGATCTTCTTCTAGTTTCTCCAGCTGTTCAGTCAGATCCTTGAGTTTAGCTCTTTCTTCTTTTTTAATTTAGGCATTGAGGGTGATAAATTTCCCTCTCAGCACTGCCTTTGCTATATCCCATAAGTTTGGTATGTTGTGTTCTCATTTTCAGTTGTCTCAATATATATACTAATTTCACTAACAATTTCTTCTTTGACACACTGTTTATATAGGAGTGTTTTGTTCAGCCTCCACCCATTGGTGATTTTACCTCTTTGCCGTCTAGTATAGATTTCCAGTTTCATTCCATTATTATTAGAGAAGGTGCTTTGTATAATTTCTATCTGTTTATATTTATTGAGAACTGCCTTGTGACCTAAAATGTGGTCTATCCTGGAGAAATACCCATGAGCACTTGAGAGGAATGCATAATCCGCTGAGTTTGGCTGCAACATTCTGTATACATCTGTCAGGTCTAGCTCGTTGATCATGTTGTTTAAGTTCTCTGTTTCCTTGTTCATCTTCTATTTAGTTATTCTATCTAATGCTGTGAGTTGTGTGTTGAAATCTCCAACTATTATTGTGGAGATATCTATTTCTCCCTACAGTTTGCCAGAGTTTGTCTCATGTATTTTGGGGTACCCTGGTTAGGTGCATAGATATTTAGGACTGTTATTTCTTCCTGGTGGATTGTCCCTTTTACTAAAATATAAAGGCTTTCTGTAGCTCTTATAACTTTTTTGCATGTAAAGTCTGTTTTGTCCAGTATTAGTGTAGCTACCCCTGCATTTTTTTGGTTACTGTTTGCATGGAGTATCTTTTTCCAGCCTTTTACTTTCAGCCAGTTTATATCCCTGGATCTAAGGTGAGTCTCTTGTAGGTAGCATATGGATGGCTTATTTTGTTTAATCCATTCTGTCATCTTATATCTTTTGACTGAGGAGTTTAATCCATTCACATTCAATGATATTACTGTAAATGCATTATTTACTTCCACCATTTTATTCTTTGGTTTTCATATGCCATATCTTATTTTCACCTGTCTTTTTACTCTTTTGGTTTTCCTTTCTGCTATTCTTGTCTGCTATACTTTTCTCCAAGACCTTGTATGTGATGGTTTGCTTCTCTCTTGCTCTCAGAATTTTCTCTTTATCTTTGATGTTTGACATTCTGAGTAATATTTGTCTTGGAGTAGCTCTATTCGGGTTTATTCTGATTGGGGTATGCTGCACTTCTTGGACATGTAAGTTCATTTCTTTCATGAGAGTTGGGAAGTTTTCAGCCATTATTTCCTCAAATACTCTTTCTGCCCCTCTTCCATTCTCTTTTCCTTCTGGAATGCCATGATATATATATTGTCTTTCATGTTACCATTCAACTCCCTGAACCCCTGCTCAATTTTTTCCATTTTTTTCCTCTCTGTTCTTTCTGTCTTCAATTTCAAGTGTTCTGTCTTCTGTATCACTTATTCTTTCTTTTATCATTTAGAGTCTGCTGTTGTATGCCTCTAATATGTTTTTTATCTCACTTATTGTGTCATTCATTTCCATGAGCTCTGTTCCTTTCCTTTTAGGTTTTCAAATTCTTCTTTGTGCTTGCTCAGTGTCTTGATGTGCTTTATCTCTTTAGCCATATTGTTTTTCAGCTCATTAATTTGATTTTGGAAATTTGCATGCATCTTGTTGATTAGTTGTCTCAAATCCTTTGTCTCTTCTGGGGCTTTGATATACTCCTTTGCTTGGGGTATTTCTTCCATTTTCTTAGTATGGCTAGTAATTTTTTGCTGATGTCTAGGCATCTGATTAGGATGGTGAGTTTACTCAGATGCTGAATTTCTCTCTCTTTTGTAGGGATTTAGTAGAGGGAGGCTGTGTTACTACTGTTCTTTGATTCTTGGTTCAACCTGTTCTGGGTCTTTAGGATTGTCCCTGTTAGTTGCTCAAATCTGGGCACTGGACCCAGTAATGGGCCTTGGGGAAGGAGGCTGTAAAGGCCGGAAAAAGCCTCTCGTCCTTATTTATTTTTAATTTCCTCACATGCACTTCCTTGGTCTGCCAGCAGATGGTGCCCTTCATCACCCCTCTCAGTACAAAGCCTGGTAGGAGTGGTATTGCTGCAACAGGGACAGGATCAATGTGGTAGAGGATCCTGCCTGGAGGTTAAGAGCCTCAATTTAAACTATCTCAGAGGCAGTTTTCCAATCTTTACTGGCAGCCCCCTCCCTTTTCCCATGAAGGAAATAATTCCACTCCCCTTTGCATCCTCAACATCCAGTCCTGGTCTGTAGAGAGGGTGATTGGGAGGGTTTGATCTCTTTAGTCCCTTGCTGGCTCCCAGGGCAAACAATGGTACGGCCCCAGCTGGCCTGGAAGGGCTTGTGGGATACAACAGACCACATTTGTGAGTCAAAAGCTGAGTCAGCCTTAAGCTTTGTCCCTCTCCCCTTTCCTGGGGAGATAGATCCCTGCAGCCTCCTTTGTCTGTAGCCACCAACCCCAAGCCTGAGAATTCAAAAGTGTGTGTAGTGTGGGGGAAGATGCCAGCAATTGCAGCTGCAGCTTTTAACTCACACTTTTGCCATCACATTTCTATTCCATTTCCCTCTCTCTTCTGGGCTGTGTCCAGCCTTCCTCTTGTGTCCTAAACCCTATAAGATTTTTTTCCAGGCCATTTCTGCCTGTCCTCTAGCTATGTTTTTTGGGAGAGAAGAGAGTCCTGTGTCTGTCAAGTCTGCCATCTTCCTGGAAGTCTATATCCTTATTTTACTTTTAATATGGGGTCTTTTTCAGCTACTTTATATGATCCTGCTTTGTTGTTGTTATTGTGGGTTAAAGAATTTTAAGTTAAATAGAAAAGGGTTTATGAATTTTCAAAGAGGAATCTAATATCAGATTTGAGCAGCATGCATGTAGGTTTTTTGGTTTTTGTTTTTCCTTTTTCATATGTAAGGTCCACACCTTGGTATTCAGGGCTAGTATGTTCCCCAGGAGCATTAAGCAGAACAATCTCTCCCCTATAAATAGCTAACAAGAATGTACTATTGTTTTCTAAATTAATTTTGCTTCAATACATTATCTTCCAATCTACAATACGGTTCTACTTATCCTAATCTTAGGAAAAAAGAGACACAACTTAAAGTATACTGCATTATGCCTCTGGAGTCGTCATTATTTTTATAAGTATTTATTTTAGTCTCCCAAATTTTCTGCTAGGGTGTCCTATAAGTAATGAGGTTCTTGTACTAGGCCCACCAGTAGGCCCAGCCTAATAAACTAGACCAGACTGCTCACCTCTCCTGGGTATTCAAAAGGAGGTTTCACAAAATAAGGAGGCCTATCAGAAAACAGAGTCTATTCTACTTGGTGGTGGGGGTGGGGAGATGGGGAATTAACTCTGGGTTTATGCGTGGTGTGAATTTTTCTTTTTCAAAGATCACTTGTGCCTGATGGATCCTATTTAAAGATATGTATATTTCATGGGTTTCCAGATTGCTGCAAATTTAAGCTATTTGTGCACACAAAGCACAGACCAAGACTCAGTGCTATATTCTGAAAAGGCATTATGGCTAATGCCCTATTTTATTAGTAAACCCACACAATAGGCTAGCATGTACTAGGTACTGCCAGGTACTTTATTATAAACTATCTTATTTGGTCCTCACATCTATCCAGCAAGATAAATGCTTTTACTCCCATTTTAGTGATTAGTAAACCGAAGCTCCAAGAAGTTAGGTAGATGGCCTAAACCTTCTGCTGCTATGCTTTGATTAAAACCTAGATTTGGGTGATTTTTGCCATTTTACAGAAATCATGATAATTTAAGAGGATACGTATGTAGAAAGGTTGAAAGTTTACCGTTTCTAAAATGGAATCTTGAATCTCTTGGGATTTAACCTGGTTCTGTAGATGGAGTATAGCATCATGGACAGTCAAAAAGAACATGTCTTTTCTAATGTTATCATCAAAGAAACCACATTGCTCCAGCTTTTCCATCACCTGGTCTTCAAAAGAAAGCAATAAATAATGTTTAGTTTGTGAATTAAGAGAAATAATATAGAATCTAAGTCTATGCTTGATATATTTCCCATATTAGGAGAAGGTGTTTTTCTAACATCAACCAATGTGAAGTTTTTGTAGCTCCTCATTTAATTTCTCCTTCTCATTTCAAAATATGGCCTTGCTCTATCCTAAGGGTTTCTTTTCCAGGAGCACATAGAATTGTTTTACCATAACTGGTTGTAGTAGCTGATCTTGGTACCCTACTGTGTGGCTCTTGCCAGCCCTCCAGCTGCTGTGAGCTCAGCTGCTAACAGCTCACAGCTGTGCCCTTCTCTGGAGCATTTCCTCAGCCAATGGGAACTGTCCCACCTAAAAAGGTCTGGGAAGTTACACCACTACCTAGGGGAAGCCTGTAGCCAATGACTGACTAATCTGGAGGTACAAAGGTGGGTCCCCTTGCCTCAGGGAGGGATAACTCTCTGCTGCTCTTCCTGCTGTGGGGCACCCTGTAGAATCAGGCTGAGGTTACACTTCGGAAGCCACATCTTTGCTCAGCCCTATCCTGATGCCCTCACTCCTTACAAAGTTCTCCACAGAGCACTCTTTCAATAAATCACTTGTGTAAGAACCCCCATCTTAGGAAGTGGATGTGGCTCAAGCGATTGGGCTCCTGCCTACCACATGGGAGGTCCCGGGTTTGGTTCCTGGTGCCTCCTACAGAAGACGAGCAGGACAGCAAGCTGACACAACAAGATGATGCAACAAGAGACACAAAGAGGAAACACAATGAGAGACAACAAAGCAGGGAGCAGAAATGGCTCAAGTGATTGAGTGCTTCTCTTCGGTTCCCAGTGCCTTCTAAAGAGAAGATGAGCAGACACAGAGCACACAGCGAATAGAAACAGAGAGCAGACGGTGAGCGCAAACAACAAGGAGGGGACTAAATAAATAAAATAAATCTTAAAAAGAAAAATCCCCATCTCAGGCTCTGCTTCTAGAGAACTCAGCCTGAGCATTGGTATTTTCCTACACATATACAATCATACATAGACACATAGACTCACACACTTAAGGATCCTCTTGTTCTAAAGAATCTAAGTCAATTCCAACTCCACTCTTGCCATTATAAGATCTCCCCATTGACCCTGCACAGCTGTCAGGACTTAGGTTTCCATGCACTACCAGCTCTATGGCACATATTGGATTTAATATCTTTCTGAGTTAAAAGAGGCCCTCGGACATCATATGTCCATATTCCAAGATAGAGAAAAGGGTTTAGGGAAGTCTTATAGATAGATATGTATCTGCGTTTACCTTGAAGCGATGCAAAGTACACATTCACATCAATTCTCTGGAATTCTTTGATAATCTAATAAAAGGAGGAATTGGTAAAAATTAGCAACTTCATCTGCCCATAAATCAGTAGTATTCAATTACTTGCTCAGGAGAAACTTCAAGACTTTGAGATAAGTTCATTATTGGAACATCTGTAGAGGTTTTCAACCTTCAGGGAGGGTGTAATTAAAGATGAAAGAGGTGACATCATCCAGTGCTCAATAGCACAGCACTCTATAACTCGGAGGTGCTCAAGAAATATTTGTTGAAGGCACATGCTACAGTGTGTATGGACCTTGAAAACATTCTGTTCAGTAAAGGAAACAGTCACGAAAGAACATATACTATATGATTCTATTCATATTTAAGTCCAGAATAGAGAAATCCATAGATTCAGAAAGTAGATTAGTGCTTGCGTGGGGCTGGGGAGGTAGGAGAGGTAAGAGCTAAAATACTCTAAAAATGACTGTGGTAATGGTTGCCCATATCTGTAATTTACTAAAAGAACATTGAATTTTAAACTTTAAATGGACAAATTATATCGTATCTGATCTATAATTTGATAAAGTTATTTTAAAAAATATTTGTGGAAGGAAGGAAAGAAGGACAGGAGGCTTCCTAATATAGCTCCTGGTAGTTCAAGAAAAGAGCATGAGTTTATAATTTTGAGTAGAAGAGATAGGTATATATGGCTACCAGGTTCAGAATGTAAAAACTGGCCTTAAAATCAAGGCTTCTAAATTCTGAAAGTACAATATCCTAATTGCAATTTTGTATTATAGTTTTGCAAGATGTTACCACTAGAGGAAGCTGGGTAATGGATACATGGGCTTTCTATTAATTTCTTACAACTGCATGGGAATCTATAATTATCCAAAAGTTTAATTTTTAAAAATCAAAACAGAAGACAATAACAACTGAACTTGAAACTTCTGGGACAAAAATCAAGGACTCTATTCAATTATAAAATGTGGAGTTTTCTTTAGTTTTCATAATTGTAGTTATAGCACTTGATAGCAACTATTTGTTGTTAAATGTGGAAAATACTCTGGCATTAAATTTGCCAAGTCTCTCCCAAAAGTAATTTGTTAAACCCTTCAGTTAATACTATGCAGTGGATCTGAGCCAAGGCCGAGGGTGAAATGCACAACAAAGAACAAGAAGGTATTCTCAAATAAAACAATAACCAGATAGATCTGCTAAGGAAACTGAAACAGAACCTGCCGAGCCTATTCTCATACTCTTGCCAAATGCATTCACTTCTGTACCTTACCTGCCCGGAACTTACACCCTGGAATTATTTCCTACCCTTGCAGATTGTAACCAGGAAGCCCCCAGCTGAACTAAACCTCAGTTAGGGGTCACTTCCATATTTATGACATCTGATTGTTGGTGCCTTGAACCTGCTTACTTTGCTGCCAGCCCTCTCAATAGCTACCTGAACTTTCACCTAACTTGAAACGTCTGGTGACACCCTATTTAATCTGCTTTGGAGCACTTGATATAGTTATTAATAAGATTACTTGAAGCCTGCCTTCCCCTCTAGTCTGCTTAGTCTCATGAGAATAGGGACTATGGCTACTTCATTGCTAAGTGTCCTGTGCCTGGCAGAATGCTCGAAATACATTAGTCATTTCACATCTATTTGTCAAAAATATCAATGAACTGAAGCTTGCATAATTGGATTTGTTATGTTTGTAGCAGTTTGGCAGTTTGATATAGTTATGAATTCCAAAAATAGATATTGGATTATGCTTGTAAACTGGTCTGTTTATCTGGGCATGATTAAGTTATGACTAGGGATTTGACTGGGCCACATCAATAGGGCATTGAGACCCATCCCTTGGTGGGTAGGGAATCAAAGATAAAAGACATGGCAAAGGACAGAGTTGGAGTTTTGATGTTGGAGTTCTGATGTGGCGTTTTAATGCTGGAGCCCAGGGAAGCAAGCACACAGAGGAGACTGGTCGTGAGGAAGGAGAGAAGGCCCAAGGAAAAGAGATGAGCCATTCACCTAATAGTCTACAGCAGGCCTTGTGGAGAGAGGCAAAGCCTAAAGAGCTTCATAGTCTACAGCTGACCTTGTGGAGGAACCAGAGTAGCTGAGCCTAGAGAGAAACAGAGCCCCAGGAAGAGAGGAACCCAAGAAGCCTGAACCCTGGCAAACGTCGGCAGCTGTCTTGCTCCAACACATGGCAACAGCCTTTGGTGACGGAAGAAACTTATGCTTTATGGCTCCTTTATAAATGCCAACAGATTTCTGGTAATTTGCATCAGCACCCCTTTGGCTGACTAATACAATGTTTAACCCTTACTTTTTTTTTTTTTTTAGATTTATTT